>PVJA010041268.1:0-18004 GCA_004027025.1 Myocastor coypus
AGGAAGAGGGAGGAAGGGAGAAAGAAGGAAAGGGAGTGGGAGGGGAATAGAGGAGGAGGGGGCGGAGGATGGAGAGGAGCGGGGAGGGGAAAGCGAGGAGGAGGATGGAGAGGAGGATGGGGAGAAGGAGTGACAGAAGGAGGAGAAATGGGAGGAGGAGGAAGACCAGAGTTTTCCTCCTCACTTGTGAGGACACAGCACACCAGGAAAGAAGACCTCACCAGAAACTGAATCAGCAGATACCTTGATCTTGGACTTCCAGCCTCCTGAACTATGTGTGTGGTAGCTAAGCTGACAAGCCTCAGGTATTTTGTTATAGCTGCCAGAGACGGCTGAGGTGAACACCTTACAGCCCTTCTTCTTTACTGATGTGATAAACTGCTTTTGTGCTCATCTCGTGTTTGCAAAGAATGCAAGCTAGCCCCAGAATTTGGTGTCAGGCCCACTCTGTCCCGCAGCCCTGCCTCCTGGGGCATTACATCACTGGTGCAGAGCATTGAATCTACAGTGTCTGAGTTGAGGGAAGTGCGACACATTCTTAAACCTGTATCACCTGGCTGAGGAGTCAGCCCTGCCAAGCTAGGGATAAGGCATTAACTACATCCAAAGCTGTGTGATTAACTTATTTGTTTGCCTATGGAGCTGAAATGAAAAAAGCAGGAAGCTGGTAGAATGTGCACAAGCCCCGTTTTGAAGTAGGATTGTGAGAAAACCCGAGATGTAGGTTTTAATTTGGATTCCCTGGGCTTACCATTATTATTTTTAATGGAAAATAACTCCGCACAATCTCGCTTCATTTTAAATGGAGGATGTGCAATATTGTCTAATGCAGGGCAGGAAGTTAATTTAGCATGCATGATTTTCCTCCCACCCCCTCGTTCTTAGGTTCTTTGTACACATTCAATATAGTTACAGTTTTGCTTAGAACATATATATTTTCCCCCTGAACTTTTCTCGATTGCTTTTTTATCAGGTTTACAAATCAAATCAAATAGGTATATTGCAGAGCTCTGTGATATTATTTTCTGAGCTTAGTACAATGTATTGAATTATGCCAGCCCATGTGCTGCCCCTGTTCCTCTCTGCAGATTGAGAGAGAGAGAGAGAGAGAGAGAGAGAGAGAGAGAGAGAGAGAGAGAGAGAGAGAGAGACCATGCACTCTGTAAATTCACTCAGCGCCCAGCATTACTGGCTAAATCAAGACCGCTATTCAGGCTGCAAGAAGAGACAGAGAAAGTGTTCGTTACACAAATCAATTTGGTCCAAAGTACATCACAGTGGGTACTCAACCATTGCTCAAATAATATTGTCAACTTAATCAAATCATGCCTTGAAGACACTTGCACGCTTCTCACTCTGAGAAATAGCTTGATTGGTGGAGAATGGAGCAGCAGCTGGCTATTCAAAGGTACAGTTTCTATTTATCACTGTGAGTTTTGTGCATAGATTGGAGGAGGCCTATGGGAAGGAAAAGGTGGCACATGTTCACAGGGATGGCTGCAGGAAGACTATGACACATGAGAGATGTATCTTGAATGTTGGGCGCCCTCCTGGGAAGATAGGGACAGGGATGCTGGGGAGAAAGAAAAGGGTGGGCCAGAAGAAGTACCTGGAAAGCTTTTCTGATTGCCTCCTATGTGCCAGACAAAGGGAGTCAAAAATGCATTTGATGGAGAGCTTTTCCTGGGGATACTCACTGTACTAAATCAGAGAACTAACTAATGAACAGATTCTAGAGGTTCTTTGAAAAAAAATTACCGGAAGCAGTTAAATTGTGTCTGCTTTTTGGTTGGTTGGTTCGTGGTTGTGCTGCCACGTCATTCACAGTTCTTATGTCAGCTCCACCCTAGACCTGAAACACAACTGTCAGAGCTGCAGTGAGCCTTACTCCTCTGAACCAGACTTTACAGGTGTCTTATAGGTCTTATAGGTTCTTGGTCTTTGCAGAGCTTCTTTACCTTGCCCTTGAGAGGTCTTCGGGGAGTGAAAAGGAAAAGTCCATGAATGGTAGCAGACATCGCAAACTTTAATCTTGAAGTCTCCTATTTAAGGAATGGATATGCAAATCAGTAGTACAATGCTTGCCTGGTATGTACATGGCTCTGGGTTCAGTCTGCAGTAATACAGAAGGTTTTTTTTTTTTTTTCCTAAATAGTAGATTTAAAAAAAAAAAAAAAGTCTCTCAGTCAACCAACTTCAGACAGGCTGCATAACCTCAGAGAGTCTGTTTTCCCAGTTGCTGCAAATGCTTCAGTGGGATAAGGCATGAAAGCCCCTCACGAAACGTCCAGCTCCTGTTAATAGGACCTCAGCCCAGTTTTTGCTCTGGTATCTCAGACTCTTTAGTGAGTTTTATCCTTGCACATAAGCTACCAGTGGATAATAGCGTTGAGCACCACTGATAGTCCTAAATTAGGACAAAAGGAAAGTAACTGCAGTCATTGTCCTCATCCAAAGCTTTGCAACCTTGTGAAACTGTATGCAAAATTCTGAACTATGTGCGTGGTCCCCCAGGGACTGGCCCCACAATTTCTGTAAAAGCTTCAATGTATTTATGAACACAGAAATATTTTAAGAAATATTTGTACAGAATGAAGGAATGTACTCCAACTAATAGCAAAAATAACTATAGCAACAAAAGACACACCTGACAGCTGCTATGAGTGAAGCCACCTGCGTACGACGCATGAGCAATGTGGGTGAAGGATTTCATCTTTAGTTCTTATGATGTCACTGAAGAAAGCTTGCCAGCTCAAATTCATATTATCACAAATGTCACTAGAGTCAATTTAACCATCTTCTTCAAGTCAGAGGACACCATCCTCATGGGAAAGATTCACTCATCCTCTTCCTTTAAAACTTTTCTAGTTTCATAGCTTTAAAACTATTATCAGGCTGTGGAGATAGCTCTGTGGTCTAAGTATCTGCCTGACAAGTGCAGAGATCTGGGTTTGATCCCTGATACTGCATGTTGCACCAGCCACCAGCCAGAGTGTGGTGGCGTGTACCTGTAATTCCTATGCTGAGGTGGCTGAGACAGGAGGATCACTATGAGTCTGGGCTATGTATTGAGACCATGTATCAAATAAATAAATAAACAGAAAGATTAAAAGAAAATAAAACTATTCCTTACCCTCAGTCCCCCAAACACACTGTGGTGCTAAAGCAGTACTCCTCAGTAGAACTTGCTGGAATGATGGAAGTATTCTATGTCTGTGCTTTATAGTAAGGGAGCATGATTGTTCTCTGCTACTTCAGAAACAAATAAGCACAATCTGCAATCGCCAGTAACATGAATGTATCACATGATCGCTGTGGGTCAGAACTCTAACATAGGCATCAGTAGGATAACAGGTGGGACTCTAGCTGGCTTGATTTTCCTCTTTTATGGGACAGTGATAGGGCCTGCTCCCTCACCTCTCTTGGCTCCTTATCCTCTGCCTCACAGTCCCCTTCTTCCATCATCAAACCAGTAAGGACAGACAAGCCCACTTCACATCTCAGTGCTCTAACATTGATTTCTTCTTGCTTCATCTGAGAACTTCAGGAAGATCATGGTGCCGATATTGGGCCCACACAGATAGTAAGTAACTCACGATCACTTTAATTTAGGGGCAGATGATTAACTATACCAATTCTGTATCCTTCTTACTCCTATGTCATACAAAGAAAGCTATTCCTAGGATCTACACTTTAGCACAATGACATTGTCAAGAGCCCTCTTACATTACTTGTTCCCTGCTTGAAATATGACTGATATGACCAGGATATCGAATTTTTAACTTGAACCAACTTTGCCTTAAATGTAAGTGCTGATACTTGACTCAGTTATTAGAACCCTTTGAAGTATCTTTGGAAGAGCTGAAGTACTCTGCTGTCAATTTTTCAAAGCCTAAATATAGATCAAGGTTTTCTGATGAAAAGTCAGTGTCCACATGAAATCACGAGCCATCAGATTAAAATACACAGATGGTATCAAAGACGTAGTGCAGAAGAGACTGCAAAATGTATCTAACATTGGTGACATGATAAAATACTATTTTTTTTTTTTGTCTTTTTGAGACAGGGTCTCGCTATGCAGTTCAAGCTGGTCCTGCGCTCACTTTTGTAGCCCAGGCTGGTCTCAAACTCGCACCAATCCTCCTGCCTCAGCCTCCCAAGTACTGGGATTACAGGCGTGAGCCACCACGCCTGGCTTAAAATACTATTTTTGATAAACTGGGTTAAAGCAAATATACTTCTTAAGGTGGATTTCACATTTCTTGTGAATTTTTAAAAGACGGCCTTCTAGAAATTCTAAAATTACATACATTGCTTATGTTATGTTTCATAGGATAAGACTGCTCTAGTTTGTTTAATCAGCATGCATGTGCTATATGTGATGCTTGTTGATGAATATATGTGCTTTCTACTTCCACTGAATATAACTCCACACAGGTCCTAGATGATATCCAATTGTCCCCTCCCCTTTCTCAGTATTTTCCAATATGTGTGTAATTTCTTTATGAATTTTGATTTCGGTTGACAACTTCCCAGTGTCCTGCCCATTTCTGCCTCTGTCCTGTTCTAATCATCCAGAGCCAGGGATAGACTCTACACTAGGGGACCACAGACAACTTTGTGCTGAAATCTCTTATGCTACCTGCAGCTAAGGAAACTGAGGCTCAGAAGAGCCTAAGTATCTGTACCAGTAAGTGACGGAGTGATAGGTACTTCAAGTACCCTTCACCTGTCCTTCTGCAACATGATCTCTGGTCCTCCTCAGAAGATGACAACTGGGTACATGAAGGAGTGTCTACCGAGCTCAAAGAGAGTGCAGGGGTGGGGACAGAATCTAAAAGGTGCATATTTCTATAGAACTTTGTGTATTCTTTCAAGCAGCCACCTCTGGATTGGTCAATATCAAAATCCAATATCACTAGGATTAGCCATGGGTTACTCAGAGCTATTCATTGAATTAGGAACGATTATAACAAAGGGAGCCCTGTGGTTCTTTATTAAGGTCTTTGTGGAAGCACTAAGTGATCTTCAGGAGATTAAAGAGCTGGTGGTGTTTTCCTAACATTTATAACTTACAATGGTATATCTGGGAGTTTGTTTTTTAAGAAAATTTTGGTAGCAAACATCTGCCTCCTAATAGGACCTTCACACTGGGCCATAGCATAAGCTGGCATTGTAGTCTAATGAGCTTATGTGGGAAACTCTGTCAAGTGCTGCCTGGAAATGTGGCTCTTGGTGCTCATGGTCTTCCCATCCACAGAGTGTCCTGTGGGCTTCAGCTATGTGACCAGAAAGCCTGCATCCCATTGTTGTCTACATGCATGGGCTTGAGAAACAATGAACCAAAGCTGATGGCTATTAACATTGTTAATAATATCAAGAGCATGATAACCCCCCCTCTTTATGCATGGCATCTGACCATTCACAAAGACTTTGATGTCAGTTTTCCTCTCTGTAGAGTCCAGGATTTGCATATATTATTTTAAGACCTGGAGAGTTGATGCCCTTTGCAGAATTTGAGAAAGGGCTTCCCAATTTGTCTGAAGGCCTTTCTACATCCAGGGACAGAAATGAAGGGGCCACCCTGAGCTACTGGAGGTTGGAGGAAAGAGCTGCATCTCTCCCTCATTGGAGGTCTCGTTATATTGTCCTCTGTTTAGAAATGCTACCCTGAGCTAGCTCTGGAAGGCATATACTTCCTTTTACTTTAAAGTTTTGGGTCTGGTTGGAGGACAATATTGTTGAGAGACTCATGCTTCCAGAGGTGCTGAAAAAAATAATAATAAAAGCCTATTTCTTGGTAACAGTCACAAGAGCTAGTATATTTTTAGTTTCTTTCTTTTTTTAAGTGGAGGTTGCAGTGGATTGAATGATGGCCTTCCAAAAATATATTCATGTTCTAAACTCTATGAAATGTGAATGAATATGAAGTTGATCTTAGAGGAGGTATGCTGGATTAAGGGTATGTTCATGTCCTCATAAGAAAAAGAAAGCAGGCAAATGTGAGCCACACAGTAAAGTTGGCCACATGCATATCACTGCAGAGGTGGGAGTCGCACAGCCTGAGTCAAAGGACACCTAGAGACACCAAAGCTGAAAGAGGAAACCGAACTTTCTTCCTTAGAGAAAATGCGACCCTGCAGCCTGTTCAGATTAAATTCACGGTCTGCCCTACTAGGAGAGAAGAACGTCCTCCTGCATGAGGCATACACATTGTCTCGTCTGAAAATTAACACAGAGAGTGTCTCAGTCAGATTCGTCAGTATGACAAAACGCCTGAGGCACTCCACTTGTAAGATGGAAAGGTTTGGTTTGGCTTGTTATTTCAGTCATGGTTACTTGGCTTTATTTGTGTGTGTGTGTGTGTGTGTGTGTGTGTGTGTGTGTGTGTGTACCTGTCCATCTCATGGCTTTCAGGAAGTGAAGTGTGAGGGGATTAAAAAAAAAAAAAAAAGCCGATGCCATATCTCCTTCAAAGTTTTAACTTTCCCTGCTAAACTGTACCTCCTATGGGTTCCACCATCTTCATAGCACCAGAGTTCAGAGCTGAGGATTCATCCTTAATACAAAAGCATTTAGGAGACAGTCCAGAGGTGAGCTATACTAGAGACAGTAAGCACAGATTTGTTCCAAACATTTCCCTGAAAGGTCCCAGAAAAGTGAAAAGAGCTCATCTTCGATGTTAACAACAATTCATACTCACTCTCTTCTATCCCAGCCTGAAATAAACTAGCTCTGCCGCATGGTCCTCCCATATCGCCTACTGCATTTGGTCCTCACTACAGAGCTGGAGGGTTTCTACCAGGGTTGTCCTTTCACACATTAGTGACCTGAATCTCACAGAGGTCCTATGACACCCCCCACACACACGCACACACAAGACAAGCAGTTATGGAACTGGAGCTGGGCCCACACATAGGACGAGTGACTTGGCAGTCCTGGTTCTCTCCACAGGGCTGTGCCACATGCACAGGTGTGCTCACCTAGAAGGAGCGTTTTTTTTTTTTTTTTTTTTTTTTTTTCTGTTTACACTCCTCCATTCCATAGATTACAAAACTCCTCCCTTTCAACCCACAGATATCTGAAACTATTTTGAATTATTTTCCATTTTATGCATTTAGGCTGAAATTTGTTTTAACACGAATATTCCTATGTAACGATTTATAGGCATTTGTATACATACATACACTACAAAATGATTAATTGAGCATAGTATGTTTTCATCGAAGGAAACAATGCAAAGATTTCTCCAAAGTCCTGTTTGACTAGAGATGATTAATTTTAATTTTCACATGAGCAGTATAATGCTATTAATCATTTAATATGTTTAATCATAATCTCTGTAATTCCTAATTAGGTTGATTAAACTAAAGCATTTAGCAGTGGTGCACAAATCCAAATCTAAGTCGTCTTTTCTTCAGGATGATGAGGAGCTCCTTTTACATTTGTATTCAAACTGCAGTGAGAGAAATGGACCACACTGGTAAAGACCCCAATCTTAGCTCTTATTGATGCCAAGTTAGAGTCTTTTGCTAAGACTCCTTACCCCTCTGATCAATGACGTCGTCATGATTCAAGGTGATCTCAGTGGCCCAGTTGGAGAACCAAACTTCATTTCACTGACAAAGAAAACTCAGTGCCTGCTCTGTTTGGGTCTAAATTTTAATATTGTTCTTTATGACTTGAAGACAAAAAAGCCAGTTATGTATTATTATCATTAATGTGTGTAGTCACCATTCAATCATCACATGTGCTGTGCTAGCCACTAAGCAGGCATTTGTCACTGATGTCACAAGCTGGTCATGCCTGCTATGGTCATTGAATGGCTCCTGACAGCCTCGAGGATGTTCAAACACTTGCCTTGCGTATAAGCAAGGCCTTCATGATACAGTCCCTGCCCCCATTTACTTGTGCGATTTTCTTTCCTGCCCATCTTCCTGCTTGGTGCCTCTGACTAGTGATGCCCAAGGCCATAGGCACTGTCCCAGAGGTAGAATAGTGTCTCCCATCTCTGAATCTTGGCACATGTTTTGCGCTCAGTTGTTGCAGAGTCAGCCTCCTCTATTTTCTTAGACACATCCCATGGTGGCAGTCCCCTCTGTTCTGCTATATGTCCCTGCCTGAAGGCCTCCTGCTCTTTGTAATTCGCTCTCATCCCAGCACGGAACCATCTGTGCTATAATTGCCTTTTGCTACTCTTTCTCTTCTGTTCACCTAGGAAATGCTGACTTATGTCCAGCATATAAGAGTTGCTCAGTAAAAATGGGGTGAATAAGAAGATACAAACTTTCTTTTGTGTCTCCCAAGAGAGCTTTACCACTCTCTTGTAGCATTTTCTTAAAGTGTCCTTGTTCTGAAAAATCAATTACTTCACCATTTATTGGAGATGCACCACGTGCCAGGAGCTCTGCCAAGCTGACACACTAAATGATTGCATTCGGTCTTCACAGATCTTTGTAAGGTGATGCACTTTGTAAGGTGATGCATCATTTTACAGAAAAGAAAAGTATCACTATCTTTCTACCTGCTCAGTCTACAGCATAGGTAGAATGACTACATGGCAGTCATCATTATGACATTGTACTTAGAACTTGAGTAATCTGGTGGGGTTGGAAGAATGGTATAGTAGCCACTAGGAGACCTGACTTCAGAATTCAATTCAGCATGTGTTAGGAAAGAAAATGCAAGTGAGAAGTTCCAGTAAATATCAATGTTGATGAGAATGTTGCCAATCATGCCCATGTTGTTGGAATGTTTCTATTGTATTTCCCCCTGTTTGCTTGCCTTTTTCTCTAAGTGGCTATGATTTTACACCTGACTGCATATATTGATAGTTTTATGCAGATTATATGCTTCTGGATTATATATAAACAGGTGAGGGTGACTCCTTGCTCATAAACTCAATAGATTTTGTTGTACACACTCCACCTCACTTTCAGAGAAGTATCTAATGTGGGTGGCATCTCCTGTCACCTACAGGTAGCACTCATTAGTTGCAGGGACAGAGCCTACTACTGCAATATGTTCAAAATGGTAATGTTGTTATGATGTCAAGTGTTACAGAGCTTACTATGACTGTTTTCATAGTTTCTGGCCGTCTGTGAGTATCAGTGCAATCCTGTCTTAGCTAGGGTTATTTGTAATGGGTGATGGCAGAAAGGAGCAACCAGTTATGCTAATAACATTATGTTATTTGCAGGCATGTAGTTCAGGAGATTCTGAAGAGTCAGAACTGTCTGCATGAAGTGGCTGAGCCCTTTAAGTGCAGCTCATACCGGAAAAAAAAAATGCTTTATTTAATTGTATTTCACTTAAGTTTAAATTTGGTCAATAGTGGGAGAAAGCATAGTGTTTATAGTTAAGAAGCTCAGATAAAACTTTTTTAAAAGTTTGGACCACAGAACGCTGAGGTGCCCTTTCAGGTTTTGACATTTATCAATATTTTATCTGTGTAGCCTCCATAATTATGCAGGCATACTCCAAGAATCTGGGCAGCACTGATTAAAGAACAGCACTCTCCTACTCTCAGTGATTATTACTACCTTCTTTATCATGACGTCCTTTCCACCTCAGCCCCAGCACCTACCCGGCTTTATTTTTCTCCATAAAGCTTATCTCCTTTTTTTCTAACACTATATTTATTGATTAGTAGGTTTTATAATACCTTCCTCCCACTAGAAATGCACTCTATGAGGGCAGGAATGTTGGCTGCTCTTATTCTTAAGTTCAAGATCCACGAGGAGTGTCTGGTGGATGCTCAAAAAGCATGTGATGAATGAACGGGTGCCTTGTTCCTTCTCTCACTTCTGTGCTCTGGCATCTTCCTACTATTTGTGGACGTAAAGGCACAATGGGACCGTACAAGTGAGTCCACTCAGAGCCTCTCCGCTTTCCTCTTGTTCCTTTAGCAGACAGATGACGCAGCACCAACGGATGGCCAGCCCCAGACACAGCCTTCTGAAAACACGGAAAACAAGTCTCAGCCCAAGAGGCTCCATGTCTCTAATATTCCCTTCCGGTTCCGGGATCCCGATCTCCGACAAATGTTTGGTGTAAGTACTGCCTTTGTCCTCTGGAGTCCTCAGAGTTTTTCTCCTCATGTAAGTTCATGGTATTCACAGAGCTTGAATGAAATGCTTATGTGATAGGCAGTCACTGGAGAGTCTACTCCATGGGTATCTCATGCTAGGATCCCTTTACAGTTGTAGTATGAATTTCTTTGCAAATGTTTCTGCTTTGTCAAGTTGTTGTCTTCTGATAAGTTCATTTGAATGTCAAAAGAATAAACTGTTACATTTCCCACTAATGACACAAGTCCATTGCTGGCTCCAAATCCAGTATTCTGAGACCTCAAGTCATAGCTGAAATAAACACTGGAGTTGTCAAGATTCTGCTCACAGTTTCCACTGCCAGCTTATTGGGAGCAGTGACTCCTGACGTACTCCTGTATCCCCCCCCCCCTTTCCTAGGCACTGTGCATTCAGATTTTAGATGCAGCTTCAGAGAGTAACTAGTTCAGCATAGATATTAGGTTTTTTTTTTTTTTTTTTTTAACAACAAAGCATTAGCAATTTCTAATTCCCTTTTATTATTGTAGTATGTGTTCTCTTAGAATCAGTGATAAGGATTCAAAGGTATTTACTTGATATGAGTGAAACAGAGACCCAGATACCCACTTAAATCAGTGAACAAACTTAAACTACTTTTAGCCCAGAGGAAATAAGTGACAATTTTGTTTCTTAATAGGCCATTATGACCCTGATGCTTTTCATGGAAGGTATCTGCACTATTCACCCTGCAACAGGATGAGATTACAAGTTCTTTGGTTTTAGTTTCACCAAAAGACAAAGCCAAGGCAGAGTTTGCATATTGTTTGTTTTGGGGAATGTAGTCAGTTCATTTCTCCTTGATATGCTAGCAGCAACAACAAATGTCTGTGCAGTCAATAGAAAGAACTGCATTTTTAAACTTTGACTTAGTGCAAAGGTGAGATTTTTGGTGAATATTCTTTTAAGAGATTGTGTATGGATACAAATATTGCAGAAGGAATAAGAAGATGGTCATGTTGCATGCATTGTGCTGGACAAAGTCAATAGTGTCTTCTAAACAAAAATGGAGCTCTGGTTTCCTAGGCAAAGGCTGTCTTCTCAGGTGGTCAGCTTACACCTTTCACTTCTTTAACACACATGATGCTTATCAAGTATGCATCTGACACAAAAGCGGAGCAAGCATCCTAATATTTAAGATACCCAGGCTTGAATCCTGACATTTCAGAAGAAAAGGTCAGCTTTTGCACTTTTATCTCTCTCATTTGGTAATAACCTTGAGTTAAGCCCTCTAACTCTTGCAGAACAGAGATACCCTCAGGCACTTTCAGGTCAAAGATGACTTTGAAAAGTGCAGAGCACTCAAAGTGAGAGTTGAGGTTAAGTGTGTGCAAAACAGTGAGACCAGGATTGAATGACTGCCAGCCAGAGGAATTATATTCTCTTTGCCATGTCAGGTTTGGAAGATGTCTCGCTCTTCAAACCATCTTTACTCATGAGATGTCACTGAAATGTTGGATTTAAACTTGATCTCTTTAATGACCATCCCGGTATTCTTTCATGGTTTCATGCATTGTGGAATACACACTTTCTACCCTTTGTTAAGGGTGTGTTTCCCAGTTGGTCTTCTTGGTTATCTTGAAATTTACTTAGGCTGTAATGCCAAGTCCAAGAAGTATGCAAAATATACACAGATAAAACTCACAAACTAAGAAGACTGCTCATATTACTATTGAAACTTCTGTGTTCTTATAGAAGCAGGAAAGATGGCAGGGGAAAAAAAAAATCTTGCCAGACCATCAAACCTTATCAAACCTTGATCAAAGTATACTGGTTTCAGAGGCCCCTCTCTTAAGTCAAGATTTTCAGGAAACTAACAAGATATCAGTTTGACAAGACAATACATATACTTAATGTCTATCAATTAAGAAAATGTTGTATACATTCATTAACACTAAAATTAGTTCTGCTCATCACAAAGAGCATCTGCATCCATTCTGAAAATATATGAGTTTTGTTTTTTGGGGTTTTTTTTGTGTGTGTATGTGGGTGGGTGTTTCATCTATAAAAATTACCAGATGCATATGGATTCATAAACCCTTTCCAATAATTCTGAGGCCTCCTTTGTTACAACCAGCACTCTAAAAAAAATGAAATTGTGGCACTAAAAATCTGTTCCTCTTGGCCAAACGTTGGTGGTCGCAAAACCATTCTTATGTGATGCATTTAACAGTGTGAATCAGATTGAAAGACATCTGTAAATTCTGTTCGGCTGTCCAAACGAGAGTGAGGGAATTAACATAAGTTTCCTCTTTTAGGCCACACTTACTGTAAGAAACCACATTTTAATCCCAATTAGGTGTTTCTCAAATCTTTTGAACATGAGACATCTCCACTTTCAGTGCTGTCTGCTGTCTTTGTCCGCTTTCTTTGGCAGATGTTAAACAATCAGGGCAATTACAGGGAAAAATAGTCACAGATTTGTATGCTTTTCTTCTCCTTTGTCTTCTTTGTTCAGTACAGGCACAAAGATTTCTAAGTTAAAAACAAAACAAGACACAAAGCAACCTCTTTCTTCAAATCGCCTAAAATTTGGCAGTGTTCAGAACAAACTGTGAAAGAAAGCAGTAGTACTTCTACCCTGACACAACTGCTAATGCCTCAGAGCTGCTGCAGGTGGCTCACATTTTATTTTTAATTGTGGCTTCAATGCCTATTTTCTGAGATTGGCCTCCAGTTCCATTTCTGCAGCACATTCTTTTCTGCATATTCTCTACATATCCCTCTTTTGGAAGTGTTTGTTTCACTGTTTATTGTTATATCTTCTGGCCCATGTTAGTATGTTTTTCTTTTAAATACACTATTTCTTGATTAAGATGTTATGTGGCTTCAAGATATAAATCAGAAGCTAGAGCTACTAAAAATCACCAGTGCTAATAAATAGACCTATTATTTATTATTATTATTATTATTATTTTGTATTTTAGGACAGAGTCTGCAGGGTCTACAGAATCTCACTACCTAGTTCAGACTTGCAGTGATCCTCCTGTTTTCAGACTCCCAAGTACTAGGATTACAGGCACAAACCACCATGCTCAGTCTCAATTGCCATCTCTGTGTGCGCTGGGGTGGGGGGGCAGCATGGCATGCTGGAGATTGAACCCCAGCTGCTGCTGTATGTCTAAGTAGATGCTTTAGGCTGCTGAGCTATCTGGCTGGCCATCCCCTGTATTATTAAGGGCATTGATTTTTGTTGTTTCCCTGGAAATGTGGAACCCTGCCCTGACTTTGTTCTCTTGAGATCTGTCTTCATGTTTAGGATCCTCTATGTACCTACCTTTTGCCTTAATATTTGATTTCTTCAGTCCATAAAAGAAACATGCAGAATTCTACCAATAGATTACAACGTATTAATTTTGAATAGATATTTAGTGTAACCTAATATTTAAAATTTAAACATTTTTGAGTTTGAGGTGAGAGAAACCTCTGATATGACACCTGCCATCAGAATTATTTCTAGAAAGAGTTGCTTAGTGAGTCTAAATCTGTGGTTTGCACAATACTCTCACTGAGTCCACAACCTTTTGTTATCAAAATACAGACCCTTCTGCTAGGAAAATTATCTACTCAAGCCTTCTTTATTGCTACAAAAGAATAGATCACATGACTGTACCACATGCAGAATACACGTTCATGATCACTGTTAATGACTATAACAGAGATAATCTCTCTTGCACCTCGAGTGTCAATGCCAATTGCCACTCGCCACCGTGCTCTGAGTAGTGAAGTCATTTCACTCCTCAGTTATGAGGCCATAACACAATGCATCCTATTCCTGCATTGAAGCTGACTCTGAGGACAACTGGAATAATGGCTTTTCTTAGCCTCTGTGCACATGCTTTGAACTAACACTGGCTTTCATGTTTTATGCTGTAACCACTGAACATCTTCACAGTTTTTCAGAGACATGTTTGATAGGAGAATGTCTAAAAATGCTGAGTACATATTTGTCCAAGCGCATCCCTGTAAGCTTCTAGAATTTCCTCTTGATACAGCCATTGAGACACCTCGCGTGGATCTGAGATGCTGATGCACACTGCTTGGAGCAAACAAATGCCAGTTATGTCTGCGAAGAAGTGTGCCTATTTAAATTGAAAATGTGCCAGCTGTGTTTACATCATTAGTACCAAACTTCCCAATTAAACTGTTGATACTATAAATATAGTACACAACTGTCTTAGAAATGGGGCTTACATCAGCATTCTTCTTACGGCTCGTTTCACTGGCTTTGGGAGCCGTCAACCTAGAGGCAACTGCCAAAGAATCAAGCATTTGAGACCATTTCAGGGCATATGGTGTCATTGTTTCATTTAGAGAATGACACATGCTAAGATTACTTTTTGATTGGTTCTATCTCAGCCAGATCTTATTTTAAAAGAAATGTTTTTGTGTTGACTGCTTGGAGAATGTTCCATAGATGACATTTGCTTCATGGCTTTGGAAGAAGTCTTTTTCAAGCTTCTCTTTCCATAAATATATGTGCTTCTAGGCTCTTATGCTTGAAATAAATATGATGGGATCTGTGTGGAACTGAATATTCTGAGAGAATTTCATCAAAATTACTCTTGCCAAAGAGCTAAAAATCTGTAGGACTCTTTACTGTGAAGCACAGTTATTTATTTATTTATTTATATACTGGAGATTGAACCCAGAGTTTTTGCACTGAGTTACATGCCCAGACTTTTTTTTTTTTTCTGAGGCAGGGACATAAGTTATTAGGTTACTCAAGCATGACTCAAACGTATGATCTTCCTGTCTTGATATCTCAGACTACAGGTGCATGCCACCACACCTGACTTCTGCTCACCTTTAAATGGGAAATCTTTCATTTCCCATGTTAAGATTTTTTCCTCATTTTTAATGTTTTTTTTTCTTCTCCCAAAACTTACGACTGAAATTGCTCTAAGTCAGAACACTGTCTTGACCTAACAAATACTTGCATATCCACAGACTGTAGGGTGAGTTTGTTGCCTATTTCTTGGTACTAGCACTATTCGTGTCTTTCTACCTCCTCTCTAATGTAAGCCTGTTCTTAATTTCTATTTGTGCTTTTACTTCTCTGTGAAACAAACAGGTACTTTTGCTCAATGAAAAAATATATGATTACCAGACATGGGTAGGGTAGTATTTATCCTAACAAAGAGAAACATTTTATGGCACAAAATGACAGGTTTTGAGTTCCTTTATTTCCCTAATCAAGGTTATTTTTATTTCAAGATTTTGATCTATTTATATACTACTGCCATATATGTATGTTTTCTCTTTCTAGGGGAGGCAGATTTCCTGGTCTATTGCAAATGATCTTCTGTATGTTCTAAATTGTTCCCAAATGTTAATGGAACTCTCTTGATATTGCTGCCTGGGTGTCCAATTATTATGAGGGCCACTCATTAACCCAGCAGAATGTCCCTGGTTCCTTACTTTGTATCTTGTCTTTCTACAGTGCCCCTCCCCTTCATCCCCACCCTGTCCTTTGTTACACAGACTTGTCCTTCATGCTTTCTGCCCAGGGGAGAGATGCAGAATGGAGTCTCATAGGGTCATAGAGGATGCAATTAAAGCCAGAACGCACAAGCAGTGAGATGATAGGAAATCCCAGATTAAAAAAAAGAGAACACTGAAATATGCCTTCGCGTTGTTCTATTTCTTTGTTGCAGTGCTAAAAGTGGGCATTTGCTTTCATTTGGCAATGAGGCCAGATTCCTGTCTCCTTCTTCACTGAACCTTCTTGCTTGTGTTTATGTCATTTCCTTCTACAGGGACTATGCAGTGAAGACCATACTCTAGCAATGCCCGCATTGCCTCAAGTGACCTAAAAAGACTAAAAGCACTCCAAAATCAGGGGGAAAAATTCTAGGCCATTGGATGCTTCTAGCTTTAGAGTCCACATTCTCTTGAAGTCTGCATCAAGAATTGCTTGGTTTAAAAAAAAAAAAAAAAAAAAAAAAAAAAAAAAAGAATTGCTTGGTTTACATTCTTCATAGAAGCACCAAATTTAAAAAAACAAATGAAACAAACAAACAAAAAAAAAAAACATTAGTCAAAGTCAAACTTTAGATATGCAACAAATATGAAGTTTCTATGTGCCCTAAGTGTTTCATGGCATGGATTTTCCTGCAAAAGTCTGAAATTAAAGCTTAATAGAGTGTTTGTAATTTTTGTTTTTTGGTTGTCCAATTTATTTATAATCTGTATCTTTGAGCTTTGGACAGAGCCTATTTATTTTAATGGTTTAACATAGATTTGCTTAACAATGTGGATATTAATTTAGGAGGTTAGGTTATGCTTCAGCCTGAGCTATGTAGGATCTTGAGTATGAAGGGTACCTGAACAGAGCACTGTACTTTGCCTGCTGCATCACAGCATCTGGCTACTTGTAACTTTAATTGAACTAGGAGCCATGCCCTCAACATCATATCTTAGTTGGGCATTTTACCACTGAAAAACTACCCCTCTCTAAGGGTACTTTTCCCAGTATTAATGGAACAACCTACCAAGTTTATCACCTAGACTCTCCATCTGTAATCTCTGCTGCCCAGTGCCTAGGAAAGCAATCCTATACACACTCACCAAAGAGGAATACAGGATTAGCCTCTTGATGGCTATTTGGTACCAGATCCTGACATCATATCTCACCTGGTGGGAAATAACATGATCCAAGAATAATATATGTGACTGCACTTTGTCTTGTTCCAAGCAGATGATATAACAGTAGAACAATATAAAATATATATTCTTGATATTAAGGGGAAAAGTGCCACTTGAGGAACAATGACCATAAGACTGATTTGACTTCTCTGTTTGCTCATAAAATATTTCTATTTCTTTGCAGCAATTTGGTAAAATCTTAGATGTTGAAATTATTTTTAATGAGCGAGGCTCAAAGGTAAGCACCTTAATTCACTTTAGAATTATTTAGTTTCTTAGTATGTTTGTTCTGGATAAGGGGAAACAACTGCACTGTTTTAACCAACATAATGTGAAAATGCACATCAGTGGACATTTTTTTAGAGAGCACATTCCATTTCCAAAATGGTGGGAAATACATTGGGTTCTACCAAAAATGTATAGGGATAATTTCCATATATATATATATATATATATATATATATATATATATATATATATGCCAAAGGAAAATTATCCATGCTTAAAAAACAATGTTGTTGCTAAATTTTTGTTTTACAGTGACAATTATGCTCTTTATGTTAAAAACTGAGTTGATAGTCTCATGAGCAGGGAAATATGTGATTATTCTGTATTAATAAAGTGCAGTTATTTTCCTGGATTGTAGAGGAGAAAGTGTCATAGACACCAACCTTTTGAATCTAATTATATTCATTAGTATGTTTCCTAATCCACATTTTGTGATTTGCTCTTGCCCTGTGTTTGTTTTATGCTAGAAAATCAATTTTGAAATAGATTTTCCTAGAGCTCAGTACATTAGTAGTAGCCCAAGACTACAAGAAAAGACATTAGTACCCTTGAAAAGAAGAGAGAGAGAGAGAGAGAGAGAGAGAGAGAGAGAGAGAGAGAGAGAGAGAGAGCACCAGATCCTTCCAAAGTGTCCAGGTGCAGTCTACTAGCTATATCAAAAGCACCCAGCTCTTATTACAGTGCATATTCTCAGATTCTAGCCCAACCCCGCCAAATCAGAAACCTGGAAACTGAGCCCACCCATCAACATCCTAGCAAACCATTCAGTCCTGTCTTTAAAGTTATAAACACAGTTTATCTCTATTTTGGTCAAATGTCAAGGATTCATCCAAACAAAGGCTATCCTTTTGCCCGCTAGTGGACTTTTCCCCCACTACTGTTGCCTTTAAAGTCCCCCCTCTGACTGTACCCACATAAGGGTCTCATCAGAATACCCCTTAAGGTAATAACTCATCAGGCAT
>PVJA010041269.1:0-18012 GCA_004027025.1 Myocastor coypus
TTTTTTTTTTTTTTTTTTTTTTTTTTTTTTTTTTTTTTTTTTTTTTTTTTTTTTTTTTTTTTTTTTTTTTGGCCTGGATCAGGCTTCCTTAAGGTGGGTCTGGGGAAATCAAACCGCCATCTCCTGTGCCTGACTAGGATTGCCAATTCAGGTGCTTAAACCACTGCGCTAACCCACAAACCCACTTCATTTCTTATATATTCATTTTTCTTCTTTCCTCTTCCAAATTTTCATGTATATATCTGGTAATATGAACAACTAACTGGTTGGAAGATAACATCTTCATTACAACAAATACTGTGATATGCATATTAATGTCCTAAGTTAAATTCTGTATCACTTGTAATTCATCGGCTTTAATTCATTTTTGTACTTTTTAAAAATAAAATAAAAGAGAATGACATTGGTTAATATACTATGTATCATTAATTCCAAAGCAGTTACTGAGACAAATGCTCTCACAAAGAGGAAACAAAATAGCAGAAAACTTTCTCTGTAGTGATTGAAGAGAAACTAATAGTGCAAATAAATTGGCATATATAATAAAATATTTTTGGCATGTGGAATAGGTGGTCATCCTATTTGATATTTATCTCTGTTTTGTTCTTGAGAAAATAAGTATGGACAATTTTCACTTTTATACATAATTTTAGACTCCGCATGTGATTATACACTGCTGGTATGTATATGTAATGGTGTTGTCTATCTTTAATAGTACATAACTTCAAACTTCTAATAGATGAACACTTCATCTCTCAGTCTGAAGAACACAATTCAAGTATAGTGGTTCTGTTCCACTTGTACACTGCATGTATATAACACAGGTGGACAAATTTAACTTTTTTCTATAATGCGTGAGGTTTCTTCAAACCTTATTGTAAATGACAATTAATAATGTTATAATCAAAGACATATTGTCATTGATCCCCTTCAAAGTATACTCCTACTGTTTGAGATAGGTTTATGGAATGTCCTCTTGCTGTCCATGCGGAAGTTCTACATACAGGATGTATTTTCACTTAGGAGAATTTCTTTTGTACAATTTTTATTCAATTCATTTTTGTCTTTTCCTTATTTTTTATGTTCTTTAACTTTAATAGATGCTAACTAAACATTTTTGTTTTTCTGTTTTCCTCTTCATTCCATTGAATGGGACAATAGCCTAGTAAAGGCCACTGGTCAGTCACCAGCTGGTAATAGGATGATTGTTTACATTTTACAAAATGTATTACAATGAAACACATAGCTACAAACATACTTATAAAAAATAACACATACTTATCCCAGCATTTTTATGTTTTATCATTTACTAAAGTACTTTTCAAAAATTTAAATGTTCACCATATTCTTGTATTACATGTTGCATTATGTTTCTAGTTAGTCCCTTTTGGATGTGTGACATTAGAGCATTAATAAATCTAGCAACCTTTAAAATTGTTAATCAATCACTTTATTTTTAATTGACCTCAGGATTTTCTACATTAGGACAAAGTTCTTCTCTCTCGTTTTTCTTTTCTTTTTTTTTTTTTTTTTGTCTTTTTGAGACAGGGTCTCACTGTGCAGCTCAGGCTGGCTTTGAGCTCACTTTTGTAGCCCAGGCTGGTCTCGAACTCACAACGATCCTCCTGCCTCAGCCTCCCAAGTGCTGGGATTACAGGCGTGAGCCACCACGCCCGGCTCTCTCGTTTTTCTGAGATTGCATTTAATCATGGATGCAGAGGAAAAACTGATAAATAACAATGTACGAAGGGAATAAATATCAAATTGTGGGGCAATACTATATTCTTTACAGTGTAACCACCCTTTGGTTTTCCTTGTAGCAATAAACATTTACCAGTTTGAATTTCACTAAATTAGTCATGCTAGTTTCTATTTCCTAGTTATAAAATGTAGTATCATTTACTATATTAATCCTTTACTTCTATAATGAAGCTTTGAAGACTGCTCTATCTCTCTCCCTCTGTGTGAGTGTGGGGGGACCTTCTGTCCCTTCCTCCCTTCCATTGTTTTCCTGTCTTAGTTATTCTTCTCTCCCTGCTGGGACCAAAAAGCCAATACCCAAAATGAAGGAAGGTAAGGATTACTTAGCTTACAGTTACTGGAAGTTTCAGGTCATACTTAGCTGGCTCCAAGGCAGAGCAGAACGTGGCAGAGAACAAACTTTCATGGCAGGGGCAAAGAGCAGAAAGCAAAGGAGTAGCAGCAGCAACAATGGGTACAGAGAGGAAGCCTGTCTCCCTTAAATTTCATTCAGGCTATCTGCTCCAGGCTTGGAGTAGTACTTACACCCATAATCTGGGTAGATGATGAGTTCAACACAAACTATAGAAGTCTGCTTCCTGACTGTGTGATGCTTTGGGGGAACAACTAGACGCAAACCATAACACCTTCCTTCTACATTTATGCATGTCCAGAATAGAGAAAATATATATTTTAATCTTTTGACTCCACTCTGTTGGCACAGAATACGCCACAACACTATCAGAGCAGATATATTTCTTAGTCAAACAAAACTAAACATGATGAAATTTACCTGCTGTTGTAACTTTGAGAAGTATGAAAAAGAGTGGCATTATTAAGATCTCTGGGTCATATGATAAAAGATTCAGATTTTTCTACTTTTTAAAATTTAATCCTATTAGGAGTTTTAAGCCCCATATTTTCCTGAAAACTTAAATGCTGCTAGAGTTATGCATGGCACAAAATCCATTTTTAGAAATCGGCTTAAGATTTTTGTGCAGAAGATCTTCAATGCAATATAAGCGAATATTTGATACTTGGTATTACTTATTATGCAATTGGAGTTTGATAGTAGTTTTAATCCTTTAATCCTCCCCAAAATTTGAAAATGATTTCTATTTTCCCTACAGAACTTCACAAGCATTTGTTCTATTTTTCTTTTATCTTTTTGTTTGTTTGTTTGTTTGAGAGAACTTAATATTAGCTGTTGTTACTGGTGTAAGGTCACGTCTTAGCATTACGTGGATTTGATATTTGCTAATGTTCAAAGATGTTGAACTTTATATTTTCATGTTTTGCTGCCCATCTGTTCTTCCAAGAAGTACCTGCCCATTATTTCAACTACACACCTTTTGTTTAGAAAATTGAACTTTTGGGCTTAATGTCTCTCTTTCGTTCTTTACATATTCTAGGTATGGTATTAGTCATCTATCTGAGGAATACCTAGTAGAAAATTTTACCATTCTGTGGATTGTCTTTTTGCTATTTTGTGTTCTTCACAGAAAGTAAAATATAAATTACATTTCACCCAGATCTTTCTCTCTTGGATATCTTTCTAAAGGAACTAAAATCATCATATTACCATTGCACATTCATGGCCATGTCAGTATCAGTGAAACTCACAGGTTAAAACTTATATAGATAGATAGATAGATAGATAGATAGATAGATAGCTGAAGTAAATATTTGAAAGATTTTGACATACCTAATGCTACACCCAAAATTGTCTATACAATCCATATGTTGAGTTCATAGCATAAATTTAGTGATATTGTGAATTGAGAATTAGTTTTTCAGGGCTGGGGAGATAGCTCAGTGTAATAAGCACATGCCTAGAAAAGAATTAGCTTTTCAGCTTGTAAGATAGCATGTTATCTGTGAAATCATGGAAAAGAATGTTTTCATTCACTTACTATGAATTACAAATGAAATAAAGAAGCAATGTATAACACAGAAATGCTGAGCACCTTGGGGAATACTAACATGAACATAGACCTAAAATAAGGCAACAAAGGCTTTAAGATGGTAATCGGAAGACACATTTTTTCAGAGTTAACTTGTAACAAAGAATGATTTGCTCTATAACAAGAAGCCATAGCAGGACCAGCCAGATCGCCCAGTAGTAGACTAAACTGCCTATTTGTGCAGAGTGTAGAGGCCAGACTTGATCTCCAGTATACTGTGCAGGCCCCAACACCAGTATGCACAGGGAGGGCAACTGAGACTGGACATGGTGGCATGTGCCTGTAATCCCAACACTTGGGACACTGAAAACAGGAGGCTCACTAAGAGTCAGAGATGTGTGGTGATACACTGTACAGCCTGAACATCATATCTGTTATGGCTTGTAACTAGAGGTACCCCCAAAGCCTCATGTAAATCATGTGGTGGTCCATGCTTGAGGAGCAACACATGGCTCGAGGAGTTGGGCCAAAGGACCAGGGTGGAGTTTCAGGGACAGGGCCAGAGGGGCATGAACCATTAAACTGACAGCATGTGCCTCCCTACCACTCCAACCCAGGCCTGGTGGCTTCTCCTAAAAGTATGGAGTAGACATGGCAGAACTGTGCCTTGAGGTCTTGTTATGTAATTTAAGCTGCTTTAAACTATGACACTTCAGCTGGGCGTGGTGGCGCACGCCTGTGATCCCAGCACTCGGGAGGCTGAGGCAGGAGGATTGGTGCAAGTTCAAGACCAGCTTGGGCTACAAAAGTGAGTTCAAGGCCAGCCTGAACTGCACAGTGAGACCCTGTTTCAAAAAGACAAAAAAAAAAAAAAAAAAAAAAACTATGACACTTCTAGTAACTGTGAGCTACATAAGCCTGTGCTTCTCTAAGCTTGAACTTCAGGTACACTACCTAGAAACAAGAGAAGAGTGACTGAAACACTCATAAATTTCTTTTGAAAGCCATAGAAGCAGTCTTGATTTATCACAGCTTAATGGACTTATAAACTCCATGCATGCTCCATTACTCGAATACTACGATTTACTTGTTAGTATCATAACTGATGAAGATATCATTATATCAATAGATTAAAGGAACAACATGGAAGTATACCCATTTACCTGTAGAGAAGTTGTGTTCATAAGGCCTCAGAGTAAATGAGATTAATTTCAATTAGTTGGGATTAAAATCTACCTAATTAGTTAAGAATTATTAGGACTATGTGTGCTGGTTTACAAACATATTTGGAGAATATCTCATTAGTGGTATCAACACGGCAAAAGTGTTTTTGGAGGGGGTACATGCTTACAAGAAAGTTCCAATAGAAGATGAAGATTACAGAGTAAAAATAGCTTCCTCAAGGTGAAAAATGACTAGAAATTAAGAGTTTCAATGAATATTTCACACCTTAAGTGAAAATTATGTGCTATACATCACTGTATTTTAAGCAAAACTTCAGCAGTGGAGTCCAACAATGTACCAATATTTACTAATATATGCCTTCTTAAAAATTCAGATGCTGCCGGGCGTGGTGGCGCACGCCTGTAATCCCAGCACTCGGGAGGCTGAGGCAGGAGGATCGGTGTGAGTTCGAGACCAGCCTGGGTTACAAAAGTGAGCTCAAGGCCAGCCTGAACTGCATAGTGAGACCCTGTCTCAAAAAGACAAAAAAAAAAAAAAATTCAGATGCTTAAATGCCAATTGGTATCATGATGCAGATATATAACAAATTGATTCATTGATGTAATCAAAAGCAACTCTTTGTTTATTCAGAGTTAAATTACTTACAGTATTTGATGGAACATATATATTTTAATTTTGTTTCATCAACATTTAATTACAATGTTACAACAAAATTAAATTAGAGCAAATTTTCAAAAAGTCACATAGTTTGTAAGTCTAGAAAATATGATTTAATATGAGTAGGGAAATATTTAGAGAACACTGAAAGAATTCCAACTGATAATGTAAGCAATAAATTTAATAAATGAATTGCCAATGCCTCTGCATTTTATGCGATTGATAAGGTTACAGGGCCACTGAAAGTAACATTTTATTTCTGATAGATCAGTTCCTATCACACAGATAAACCATATTTTGTCATAGGTATTGATGACGATTTTGTTCAACAAAGAGTAATTTTACTGCATATCAATAGAAATGATATAACTTTCCCCTAGTAAAAGTAACTTTATGAAATTCAAATTTACTTTAATTTAATTCAAAAATATTAACGTATGATTTATTTGCTTTTTACATACATATTCTATTCATATCTAATATTTCACATGACCTGAAAATCTCTATGAAAAGAAAGTAGTATATAGTGTTTTTAAAGTGTTATGATTACAGAATCCTTTATGACCTAAGCATTTACCAGAATATTTTACTATATGTAATATGACAAACCTTTGTGTAAAATGTGTTGTTTTTATATACAGATGCAGATAGTCATGTTACATGATAGAACAGTCATAATAATTGCCCATCAGTTCAAATAATACATGGTAATTAGACACATTGGCTAAACAATGCATGGTGATTGTTTAGTATGAATAGCCTCAAAGTCAAAGCTTTAGGTACAAGTATAGTTTTCCATTGGGATTTGTTAAAAGGCTTGCCACAGAGACTAAACTCTCTGAAGGTGCTCCAGTTTCTTTTATGAAATGGTGTGGGCTTTGCAATATAAACTCCATGCATGCTCATATGCTTTAAATGTTCTCTAACTTATGATTCATAATAAAAAGTAAGTTCTATACAAGTAATGATTATATTGTAGTTTACACTTTTTGTCAACCATGATCGTTTTTTTTTTTTCAAATGTTTTATGTCCAGTGTCTCAGTTACTTATCTCTTGTTGCTGGGACAAAAAGTACCTGGCACCCAAAGTTAAGGAAGGAAAGGTATATTTAGCCTACAGTTTGTACAGTTTTAGTTCGTGATCACCTAGCTCTAAAGCAGAGTGGCACATGGCAAAGTGCAGCAATTCATTGCCTTATAAAACAGCAAGACAGTAGTAAAAAGGGAGCAGAGTCAGAGAGCAAGCCTCTCTTCCTCTCTTACACAGCATTCAGATTATCCACCTCAGTGCAGATGTAGTACATCCATAATCCTAATATTGATGAGGAACCAGTCTCAAAATCAAGGAGCCTGCACTATGAATGCATGAGAGGGACATATCTAGACACAAACCATATGCAGGATGTGAGGATATTCAGGGCTGACTTACGTTTATAATTCATTTGGAACACTGTCTGGGAAATAGTGATGAAAGATAGGGAAGCTAATTCAGGTGAGGGTAGTGAGTGTCTATGTTCCTCAGCCAGTTGTCAAAATAGCAATGGGAGCCAGGCTTGGTGGCACACGCCTGTAATCCCAGCACTCGGGAGGCTGAGACAGGAGGATCAGTGCTAGTTCGATACCAGCCTGGGCTACAAAAGTGAGCTCAAGGCCAGGCTGAACTTCATAGTGAGACCCTGTCTCATAAAGACAACAAAAAAAAATAGCAATGGGAGATTAAACTTGCACATGAACTCCAGAAAATGTATGCTTCCACTTTGTTCTGAGTACGGAATTCTGGCACAGTTGTATGTATACTGACATAGAAATAAGTCTATAAAGTGTATAAAGGCTTGCCTTGGGGATTCCAAGTGAAGATTGGTATGTGTGTGTGTGTGTGTGTGTGTGTGTGTGTGTGTGTGCATTTAAGGAAGAGTATTTCCTAAGTAATTCTGGAAAAACTGAGTCTGATATTATCCAACATGTTATCTTTCATATCATAAAGCATTTTCCAATTATGGGAATAACTTGTCAAAGTGATGTCACAATGAAAATGGTGAATAAATCCCAAAGAACTATCTGATAACAGTTTAATGGGAACGGGGGACAAGATGCATTTTTACCTTCTCAGTGAGATGATTTTTTTTAAAGAAGTATAAGAAGAAAAAGTCTTTCAGGGGGAAGAGGCATTCAAAGAATGGACAAGAAAACTATCACCACTGATCTACCCTTTTTTTGCTTTGTTTTGTTTTGCTTGTTTTGTTTTTCATAGTTATGGGGAGCCAAGTGTTCCTAAACCCAGTCATGGTGATGGCTATCAAGAACAAAGGTCTTCATCCCTGCCTGAAGCCAGGATTTATTCATTTTGAAGGAGGAGTGGCCTGAAGATGAATGACTGAGAATTGCAAGAAGTAGGAGAATGCTGAAAGTTGGGCCTGTTAAGAGACTCCTGAATTTATTGTGGAAAACAGAATCATATTAACAAGAGAAAAAAGCATCCAAATTTTGTAAAGTGACTACTTATAAGAGATACTGGTTTTCTGGAATTTTCCTGTTCATAAATTATGAAGGAATGGAAGAATATTTATGTGAGAGAGACATCTTGATTTGAGGTAGCTATACTTATTTTCCTCCACACCAACTTTTCCTTTTACTGAGCATTTAAAAGAAGTAATGAAACTGAGTATTGAGACAGACAGAACAGACAGAGCCTCAATTTACTTTGATATCCCCAAGGAGGCAAGGAACTTCTCACAAACTGCTTATGCTCATAGCTTCCCTTTCCTTTCATTCAGGCAGGGAAGCAGATGATAAAGATATTATGCAGAAATTGTAGATAGCAAACACAATATTTAGCATACAAATATGAATTATTAAAAATTTATACTAAACAAACAGCATGGAAAGTAAAATGCCATAATTGATCAAGCATAAATGTAACATTTGCCATCTTTATTAAATGTGGGGAAAGACATTTAATGATGCATTGCTGAAGAAGTGAAGGCACTGTGCTAATTAGAGGATTACAAGGAAAAATTGAGGCCAAGTATCCATTATAAAGGCAGATTAAGTAATAAATTCTAAGGAAAAAAAAATACCCTTGGCAAAAGTGTTACAGATATACCAGCATTGTAGTAATTTAATTTTCAGAAGACGAATTTAAAAGAAATTTATTGGAAAATAATCAACTAAATGATGGAGGAATATTCCCCAGATCTCAAAAATATCTGCCTCGTAAGTTACTTTGCCCAATATTGAATTGAATGAAAAATAACTGTCTATAAAACCTCTTTATGTAGTTCCACACAGAAGCAAAATAATTGAGCAAAACAAATCCATAGAATCCATAAAAGTTTTAAGCACGTGAACCTTCCATCCCAACCAGGCTACGTGGTGGCCAGCCCTAACTCGAGCTCAGACTCAGCCTGTCATCCCACCTAGACCAAACAGCAGCCAGGTGAGGACTCTCAACTGGTGTCCATCCCCCACACTCCAGCTCCAACTCCGCCCACCATCCCAACCAGGTGAAGAAGTGGCCAGAGTCTATAGGCAGTGACTAGATAGATCACACTCATAGTGATTGTCTTTTCAGCCTCCCAAGAGCTTGGATTACAGATAAGCCAGATATATCCACCTACTCATCAATGGCCTGAGCTCCATTTCCACCCACCTTTCTGACTGGGCCTCATCACAGCCAGGTAAGAACTCTCTCAGCCCGAGTTTATCCCCTGACTCGACAACCACAAAAACCCTGACTCCACCCACCATACTCACGTGGCCACCCAACGTCCTGATATGGGAAACCACCGTCCCGATCCATGGGGTCTCATGGCAGCCAGCTGCCCGAGCTCGGACTCACAGCCAGACACAACTAGAGGGGAACAAGCTTGGTGGATCCAGACCCAAATTTCTATAGGTGCTAACTGTATAACTTCACCAAAGTGCAGAGATCACTGCTATAAAAAATGATAAAGACAAGGATCAAGATCCAATCTCAGGTCCTGAATCCACCCAAAACAAACACAGGAGACACTACCATGGCAGAAAACGGGAATCATGCAGATGAAATCTCTGAATAGGTAGCATGTGAGGTAGACAGAAAACTGCAGAAATGCACAGAGGAACTGAGATCAGAGATAACATGTGAAGTAAAAAAAGAAATGCATGAATTAATAGACTCTGTAGTGCAAAAACAATTGTAGAAATGTATAAAGGAAACTAGAACAGAAATAACCTCTGAACTTAAAAAAGACATCTCTAAATTAATAGCATCTAAAGTAGGAGAACAACTATAGAAAGGTAGAGAGAACAGAATAGAAATGTTCTCTGAATGAGAGAAAGGATAACTAAAATGAGAGACTTCAGTACTACTAAAGAAGACATTGATAAAAAAAATTAGAGAATAAAAAAATGATGGATTCCCTGATTCAGCAATATAGGACAGAAATAGATCACATGAAAGAGTTTCAAAGACATATACAAGAAAATAAAATCAAAATCACCAGCTGGCAAAACACTGTCAATGAAAGTGAAGATTGACTCTGAGAGCTTGAAGACACAGTCGCAGCTAGTGAAAAGGTAAGAAAGGATCTCTTAAAAACAATCAGGATGCAGAAAAAAATAATTCAACATCTGCAAGATGATGCAAAAATGAACAACGAAAGATTAATAGGAATCAATAAGAAAGAAGTACTCGACACAAACGAAAGAAAAACAATATGGGAAGAAGTAACAGCAGAAAACTTCTGAAATTTGAAAAAATAGTCAGACATTCAGGTAACTGAAGCATATAAAACTCCAAACAACATCAACCCAACTAAAAACACACTCAGACATATAATAGTTAAGATCTTAGAAATCCAGCAGAAGAATACTATACTAAAAGCTGCTAAATAAAACAAACAGATCACATTTAAAGAAAAACCATCAGAATAATGGCAGATTTCTCTTCACAAACCACGAAGTCAAGAAGATCATAGAGCAGGGTGCTTTAAGCCCTCCATGAAAACAAATTTCAGTTCAGACTGCTATACCCAGCCAAACTCTCTTTCAAGTATGAGGGATAAATGAAATGCTTCCATGACAAGGAAGAACTCAAGAATTTCATGATATCAAAGTCAACCTTACAAAGTATACTAAAAAATTTTTTACAAAGGGACCAAAACAAACCGAACTCAACAAATGAGAACAGAAAGACCCAACCAAATTGGGAAACAATTATACATAGGAGAAAAAGGGGTAAACAGTAGTAAGTAAAACTATGTCAATCATCAGACAATACATTTCAATTATAACCATCAGTGTAAATGGACTCAATTCGCCAGTTAAAAGAAATAGACTAGAAGAGTGGACAAGGAAGCAAAATCCCACCATATGCTGCATACAAGAAACACATTTAACTCATAAAGAAACACATAGACTAAAAGTTAAAGGATAGAAAGCAATACTATATGCTCCAGCACCTCAAAAAAAAAATCAGGGGTAGCAATCTTATTACAGACACTCTAAACTTTAAACCAAGATTGGCCAAAAATAATAAAGAAGGCCACTACATACTGATTAGGGGGAAAATTCAAGACAAAGAGGTAACGCTCATAAATATGTATGGCCCTAGCATGGGAGCACCAAGCTAAATAAGACCAACCTTAATGTACATGAAAAATCTAATATTCAAAACAATAACCTTAATATGAAACTCTAACACACCTTTATGACACAAAACATTAGCAAAGAAGTAGCTGGGCGTGGCGGCGCACGCCTGTAATCCCAGCACTCGGAAGGCTGAGGCAGGAGGATCAGTGCGAGTTCGAGACCAGCCTGGGCTACTAAAGTGAGCTTAAGGCCAGCCTGAACTGCATAACAAGACCCTGTCTCAAAAAGACAAAAAAAAAAAAAAAAAAAGTAGCAAATTTGAAACAGAACCTGGAACAACTGGACGTAGTGGACATGCACAGAGTATTCCACCCAACCACTAGAGAATACATATTTTTTTTCAGCTGCCAATGGGAGATCTTCTAAGATAGACCACATAATAGTCCATAGGTCATGGGTAAGAATATGCAAGAAAACAGAAATTATCCGATGCATCCTATCTGACCACAGTGCAATGAAATTGGAAATAAAGGACAAAAGATATCACAAAATCCCCAGAAATACATGGACATTAACATGCTTTTCCTCAACCATGAGGTAAGAGAAGAAATTAAACAGTATTTACAATTTAATGAAAATTCAAACACAACTTACCAGAATTTAGGGGATGAAATGAAAATAGTTCTTAGAGGGAAATTTAAAGCTCTAAACTCACACATTAAGAAGACAGAACTATGGGGCCCGGTGGGATGGCTCAGTGGTCTAAAGTGCCTGCTTGGGAAAGCTTGGGCAGCTTCAGGGACCGCGATTCGATCCCCAGCACTACATGCTGCGCCAGCCCTGCCGTCAGGGCGGGCTGAGCCGGCCATAAAAATGAGTGAATAAACAAAGGTTCTGAAACAAAAAATGAATAAATAAATAAAATTAAATTTTATTTTTTTTTGTCTTTTTGAGACAGGGTCTCACTATGCAGTTCAGGCTGGCCTTGAGCTCACTTCCGTAGCCCAGGCTGGTCTCGAACTCGCACCGATCCTCCTGCCTCAGCCTCCCGAGTGCTGGGATTATAGGCGTGCGCCACCCACGCCCTGCAGTAAAATTAAATTTAAAAAAAAGAAAACAGAACTAAAACAAATAAATGCTCTTATGCAACACCTAAGCCAACTAGAAATGGAAGAGCAAACAAAATCAAAAGACCAAAGATGGGTGGAAATTATAAAGATTAGAGCAGAAATTAATTCAATTGAGACAAAGAAAGCAATACAAAGAATTAAGGAATCAAAATCCCAGTTCTTTCAACGATAAAATAAAATTGATGAGCCCCTAGCTAACCTCATCAAAAAGAGTAAAGAAAGGACTCAAATTCAAGCAATAAGGAGTGAAAAGAGTGACTGATTGCAGACCTAGCAAGATTCAGAGGATTGTTAATAGCTACTTTGAGAATCTTTACTCTCACACAATTGAAGACACAGAAGAAACGGACACATTCTTAGAAAAGTATAAATTAAATTGAATCAAGAACCTGTAAGAACTCTTAGGAACCAAATAGCTGCCAATGAAATACAAACTGTAATAAAGAGCCTACCTGCAAAGAAAAGTCCAGGACTTGATGGATTCACCAATGAATTCTACAAAAAAATTTAGAGAAGACATAAGCCTAATATTCCTCAAAATCTTCAATGAAATTGAAAAGGAAGCACTCCTCCCAAAATCTTTCCTAGAGGCAAGTATTTGCATTGATACCAAAACCACAAAGATATGCAACTAAAAAAGATAATTACAAGTTAATTTCTCCCATGAACATAGATGCAAAAATTCTCAATAAAGTCATCACCACTAGAATACAACAAATCATCAAGAACTTTATACACCATGACCAGGTAGGATTCATTGCAGGGATGCAAGGATGGTTCAATATACACAAATCTATAAATGTAATACACTATATAAATAGAACCAAATTAAAAATCACATTACTGTCTTAATTGATGCAGAAAAGACTTTGACAAAGTCTAACACTCATTCATGTCAAAGTCCTGCAGAAACTCGGAATAGAGGGCCTCTACATCAAGCTGATAAAAGCTATCTATGACAATCCAACAGCTAACATAGTTCTAAATGGGGAAAACTGAAGTCTTTTACTCTCAAACCTGGTACAAGACAACGATATCCTTTGTCAACACTCCTACTCAATATAGTTCTGGAATCATCAACTGCAGTAATTAGATAAGAGAGAGAAATAAAAAGAATAAAAACAGGCAAAGAATTAGTTAAATTATCACTTACAGAGACATAATTTATTTCGAAGAACCCAAAAACTCCACCAACAACCTACTAGATTAATACACAAATTCAGTAGCATTCCTTTATACAGAAAACAAACACACTGAGAGAGAAATTAGAGAAAAATACCTTTTATTATAGCGCTGAAGAAAAGGAAACACCTAGGAATTAACCTAAAGAAGTAAAAGAGATTTTCTCTGAAAACTATGATGCTCTGAAAAAAGACATCCTAGAGGATTTCAGAAAATGGAAAGATATTCCCTTCTCCTGGATAGGAAGAACCAACATTGTGAAGATATGCATAGTTCCGAAATTGATACACAGATTTAATGCAATTCCTATCAAAATACTATCAACATACCTCGCAGACCTGAAGAAGTAATTCCTAAAATTTATTTAAAATGAAAAAAGTCTAAGAATTGTAAAGACAATCCTGGGCAGCAAAGGTAAAGCAGGAGGCATTGCAATTCCTGATGTAAAATTATACTACAAAGCTACAGTGATAAAATCAGTATGGTATTGGAAAAAAATAGACTTGAAGATCAATGGAATAGATTAGAAGATGCAGAAACAAATACAAACAATCTCAGCCAGTTCATTTTCAAAAAAGGTACCAAACATGTTTTTTGAAACAAAGATAGCCTCTTTAACAAATGGTGCTGGAAAAACTGGCTCTCTGTATGCCAAAACTTGACCCAGGTCTACAATCATGCATTATGCTAAAGTCAAACTGGATTAAAGATCTATGCATTAAAAGAGAAACATTAAATCTCCTGGAAGAGAAAGTGAGAGAAAATCTTGAAGACATTGGGGTAGGCAAAGAGTTCATGGACAAAAATGAAAATGCACATTTAACAACTGAAAGAATCAACAGCTAGGACCTCCTGCAGCTAAGAACTTTTTTCACCTCAAAAAAAAATTACCAATACATTAAAAAGGCAACCTATAAATTTTGAAAAGATTTTAACTAAAAAGTATTTGGACTAATGTCTCATATGTAGAATTTATAAAGAATTAAAAGGCATTAGCCCCCCAAAATTCAAAGGCCTAATCCAGAAATGGGCATCTGAAATGAACATACACTTCTCAGAGAAAGAATTTCAAGAATCCTACAAATACATAAAGAAATGTTCCACCTCATTAGCCCTTCCTGAAATGCAAAGTAAAACAAGGCTTGGATACTATCTCACCCCAAAAAGAATGGCTATGATAAAGAAATCAAGCAGCAAAAAAATATTGGAGTGGCTATCAGGGAAAAGGAACCCTTTTCCAGTGCTGGTGAGAATGCAGTCTGGTGCAACCACTATGGAAAGCAGTGTGAAGTCTCTTTTAAAAACTAGAACTGGAAATCCTACTCAATCCAGCTATCCCCCTTCTGGGAATTTTCCCAGAAGAACTGAACACATCTTACCATAGTGATATCTATTTACATATCTTTATAGCAGCCCAATTTTTAATAGCCAAATCTTGGAAATAACCCAAATTCCCATCATATAAAGAATGATTGAAAAATATGTGGTATTTTCATACAATGGAATATTACTCAGCTATAAAGAAGGATAAGCTAGAAGACTACATATATAAATGTATGTATCTTGAACATATACTCACAAGTGAAACAAATCAGACCTACATGTGTAAATATTGTATAGTCTCCCTACTGCAAAAACTCAAAAGAAAAATAAAAATGAAAATGCATAGTATAGCTGTATGGAAATCAAAGACTTAAGGGTTGAACAGCAAAGTGACTGTAAGCAGAAAAGAGAGGAAACATAGCAGAAGCAAAGCTATGCACTTATAGGCACAGCATGAATTAGACAATGGTCCTAAGAAAACTCAAAAGTTTTTGGCACTGATGATAGCAATATGTAACGTTAAAACTATGCCTAGAATGCCTGTCATTCTAGCCATTTAGATGTGCGCTGCTTCTAATGTAATTTCAGTTACTGTTATACTCTCTCTCAAGTAAATGGTTGGTTTACAACAAAACAAAAAACGATATTAAATGAGAGTAAGAGGCTAAGAGACATGCTAAGGGATGGACAGGTTAAATCTCGTACATGCTTATACTTCTAAATATCTGTGTAAAAATATGTAATTGCTTTTATGACATTCCATAGAGACTTATTAGAATATCTATGATTGATGGAGAATAGCAATTCCAAGTTAAGTCTAAGATGTTGAATATTCAGAAAGACAGTTATATTAAGCTCAAGATCTCCTGTTTTAGAGTAATAGTACCTCTAAGCTTTTCTCCTGGAGGTCTAAAAATATAAATTTACAGACAGAAAATTAGAGAAAAAAGAAGGGCTACAAGGATAGCCAATATTTTGATCCTAGCCCTTCAAAGTCTGTGAGGACTCAAGACAGAACAGAACCTGTGCTGTAACATCCTCTAACTCAGTGGTTTCCCAAATTTTCTGTTCAAGGAGATTAAGGAACCACAGAGGAAAGGGATTAAAAGTATATCGTGTGCCTAAGGAGAGTCATCTAAAGAGAAAACATTCTTTTCAGCTTTCACAGAGAGCAAACTGGTCCAGCAGTGGCCGTGGCTCATCTGGTCGGCTGACACTGACAACAGATCTACAAAGTACGGTACATGGTTCCAAAGTAAATCTGGAGGGGGTTTGGTTGACCTAGGGAGATAAAAAAAAAAAAAAAAAAAAAAAAAAAAAAAAAAAAAAAAAAAAAAAAAAAAAAAAAAAACTACATGTTTTGTTTTATAGGTCTTGCTTGAACTTGTCCTTAACCACCCAGCAGAAAACTTTAAACGTGATGTATAAAATGTAACAGCAGTTTAGTATGCTGAGATGTAAAAGTCTCTAATAAACAGCTTCCAACACTGCCAGTTTTTCCAGTAACCCACTGCAATTACGCAACATTTAACTATGTATACAACTACCATCTCTTAGATCAAAGAGAAGAAAGCTATTGTAATAATAACCATTAGAAAATTTATCATGTCTACATACTCTGCTCTGTATAACTACAAATAGGACCACAATATCCATTCTATCAATTATTGAGAATGCACTACGAATGTGTTTTGAAGCTGTCACAATGTAATTTCTTATTAAAAGTAATAAAAAATGAACTAGAAAAAGAATTAAGCACATGCAAGTCAGAAATCTCATGTAAAACCCCAGACAGCTAAGAGACAGTAAAAGATATTGTAATGTTGATTTATCAGGAGAGAAATGTCAATTTTATCACATTATTTGGACTTTACATTTTTCAATATGATTTAATTTTGCTGTCAGTTTTGTAGTGGATAACAAATAAATATTAATCGCAGAAACAGAATTTCTACAAATTTCTGTAGTACTGGGAATAGAACAAGGGACCTTCACACTGAGCTAAGTCCTAAATACTTTTTTATAAAAACATTTTATTCTGAGATAGAATCATACAAAACTGGCTGGGTTTTAGCTTGCAATTTCCTTGCCTCTGTCTCCTAATGTGCATGAATTAAAGGTGTTCCTCGCCACATCTGGTTGTACTTTGATTTATAATACAAATTATGTACACGGGATTAAACTCAGGACCTTGTACTTGCTAAGCAAGCATTTATTCTACTGACCTATCTCCACAATCACTTTAATATAAACTTTTATCTACTACATGTCATAAATTCTTGTCCTTTACATTAGTATTGTCAGTATAGCTCTTTATTTAAAGACCACTAATTCTTCAATGGTTTCAGAACATGCCTAAAATTAATAAATCTGTAAAAACACCTAGATCTATAAGAAGACCTTTAAAAACAATTTTCTCAGCGTATCAACTTATTTGGGCTTTAAGTGTATTATTTTTTTAAATCTGGACACATTTGCAACAATCTATTATAAGAAATCAAAGTTACCTTAATTTTAAATTTGAAGAGACAAAATACAGCTTCCCATGTTTTAAAATGGTGAAATTAAAGATTAAAATTCAACAATTTTTCTAATTCTAAATCCGTAATTAGAATTCTTGTCCTTTAATTTTCAGAATATATTATCCTACAAAAAGTAAGTACAGACTACAAAATGGTGGAGAGGCTTTCATTTTTAATTTTTATTACTTTTAAGAAGACGTAACAGTGTGACAGTTTCAATACATGTTTGCAGTACATTCTCAATGAGTGATACAATGCATATTGTTGTCCTCATAGTAGTAAGAGCACACAAATAATTCTTCTCATTGTACTAATAGAATGTAGTTGTATACATAGTCCAATATTCCATAACTGTTGTGGGTTATTGGCAGAACTGGCAATGTCAGAAACTGTTGATTTAAGCCGTGCGCAGTTCAATATACTAATCTAGCTTGACTTTTTATGCCTGGTGGTTAAACTTTTCTGCTGGGTGTTTAAGGGCATGTTACCGCAAGACATGCATAACAAAACATGTAACATTTTTATCTCCCAAGGTCAGCCAAATCCCCTAGGATTTACTTTGAAATCATTTACAGTGCTTTGTAGATCTGTTGTCAGTGTCAGCTGTCTGGATGAGTCACAGCCATTGCTTGTGCAGGTTGTTCTCTGTGAAAGTCTAAGAAATGTTTTCTCTCTAGGTGACTTTCCTTAGGCACAGTATTCATTGCCAATCCCTTTCCTCTGTGGCTCCAAAAATCTCCTTGAACAGAAAATTTGGGACACCATTGAGTTATAGGATGTTACAGCACAGGTTCTCTT
>PVJA010041270.1:0-17986 GCA_004027025.1 Myocastor coypus
AACTTTTCATCTTCCTGCCTCAGCCTGCCAGAGGGCTGGGATTCTAGACTTGTGCCATCACTCACGACAACCCTTAATTCAGCTATCTCACACTGGTGGTGAAATGACAGGAAGTCCACCCACACGTATCCCATCACTCTTCTGGGACTATTACTTGCTCCTATCCAACACTCTACAGCCCTCTTTTCCCAAAGGTAGCATGACTGCAACCCCCAACCATTTCTGATAGGATTTTTTAGAAAAAGAGAATCTTCCAGAACAAAGAGAAATAATCGGGACCAGCAAGATGGTTCTGTGGTCTAAAACGCCTGAGTAGGAAAGCTTAGGCAACCACACGGACCGCGGTTTGATTCTCAGCACCACATGCTGTGCCAGCCCCCAGCCCCACCCCCAGGGCAAGCTGAGCCAGCGACAATAAACAAACAAAAAAAAAGAACAAACAAACAAACAAAAAAACTAAATAAAAACAAAAGTGAAAATAAAAAAAGAAGAATTATGTTTTCCAGATAGCAGTAACTGGTTACAAGATAGAAAAGCACAAAACAATTTAAAAAGTGAACTAGTTTTTGGTGAACAACTGAGACATGAAAGGCTTTTTCTCAAGGTGCCTTATTGAGAGAGTTCTAGAAGTACCATATTTTTATTCATCATACATTTTATTTATTTATTTACTTTTTTTTTTTTTTTGTCTTTTTGAGACAGGGTCTCACTATGCAGTTCAGGCTGGCCTTGAGCTCACTTTTTGTAGCCCAGGCTGGTCTCGAACTCACACCAATCCTCATGCCTCAGCCTCCCAAGTGCTGAGATTACAGGTGTGCATCACCACACCTGGTTCATCATGCATTTTAAAATTTTGTATTATGATTAAATGTAACTATTAAATTTTATACAAAGAGGCCAGGAAAATAGCTCAGTGGCCTATGTGCCTACCTGGGAAGTTCAAGCACCTGAGTTCAATCCCTAATTTTGCATAAAGTGGAATGCACTTAGGCACACGCTTCTGTTCACACGTGTGCACACACGCACAAGTCTCCAGAAACAGAGCATAAATACACAGTGAAATAGAGCAGTAGGAATGCAGAGAAAAAGGCAGACTCCAACACAGAGAAGAAAGGGATCAAAACAGGAAGAGCTTGTGGCTGGCTAGACACCTTGCTTATCTCCATCTCTGGGCGCTCACGTCATCTCTCTTCCATGTTTTCCATCTCCTGCTATTAAAAAATTCATTCTGGGACCAAGGCTCCTCCTGAGAGCTTTGCACGTCATGAACCTCCAGTGCCACTGAATTATTTCAGAGAAAAAAAATTAAATAAAATAATTTTGTCATGTAAATAAATAGTCATGGAAAAGTCATCCAGCCCTGAGCCAAATGACCAATTAAGTAAAATTCAACTAACCAAATGATTTACTTTCCGCCAAAATAAAATAGAGCCAACTTAATTTGGCTAAGAGGCTGATCAAAAATTTTAATAACCTAAGCAAACAAACAACTGCCCATTAGCAGCAGGAGGGAGACGACAGATCATTCTGGTTGGGCTGGATGCTCAGTACACACCATGCATCATCCTTTGAAGTGTGTGAGCAACGAGAGGTGGAAGATACTAAACACAATAGGAGGAATGAAGCGTGGGCAGCCAGGGAACCTGGTTCATAAATATCCAGCCCCGAGAAGAGGCCATTCTTTATGGGTTTGGCAGCTCCTTATACTGTAAACTCTTTCAGGGCAGGGCTCCTAGCTTGCTCACCAGCTGCCTAGGAAGCTTGTGCTGAGGATGTGGCGAGTGGCCAGCTCTCTGGGGCACTCAGGGATGACTAAGAGGAGCCATCACCACACATGTTTAAAAATACCAGGGCCTGGTCATCTGACCCAATTTTACTTGAGCACATTGGACATAGTGAGTCCCTAGAGTTAGCTCAACAAGTCCCATGGCCAGGATGAAGCTCTGTCGCTCCTGGGGCACAACTGCTTTCTGAGACAGAGTGGGCTGCCTACTTCTGATGCCGCTGAGAGAACTCTTTGCAGAGCCGTGCTTCCTTATTTTTGGGATAGTAAAACAAAAGCAATGAGGTGAGTCATGGAGGTTACACGGAAAAGCTCCTTTCAGTGGTTATGTCCATTATGCAGGCACAATGGGGCACCCAGGCCAGAATATAGCCCTTGTCCCACCTTTGTATGGTGGACCAGTGTTGTTCAGACTCTGACTTGCATTGGTAGCTGCTAAAAGGATCTCAGTGTCTGATTCAGGCCATCTGGACTAGGCCTGAGAAATTCTATTTCTAGCAAGTTCTAGTATGAGGTTCCTGCTGTAGGTTCAGGAGTCACCATTTGAGAATCACTATAGCAACAGTGCATGGATAACATTCCCAATTTCTACTTTTGAACTTAACTCATGATGGTATCTCAGAATCAGTAATCAAAGGATGATTCCACAGTGCAAGAGAACAGTATATATAAAACCAACGATATTTCAGGTCCAGAGAGATCAGATTCTTGGCAACTACAGTTATTTGCATCATACTCAGAAGTAAGACATAAAAGTCTTTATGGCAGGCTGATGAGATAGCTCAGTAGACTAAGTACCTGCTTAGGCCAGCACGGGGACGGGGGAGGGGGTGATCCCTGGCACCACACTGTTGGCCCCACCCCTGGGTACACTGAGTGGGCCACCAAGACCAGGAATGGCTGCATATATTTATAATCCCAGCACTGGAGAGGAGGGTCATTGTGAGTCTGAGCTTCATAGTGAGACACTGTACCAAATGCATTAAAAAAAAAAATCCTTATGTCACACTAAGGCTATAAAAAACCTATGGTACCCTGTAGAGGAGAGGACAAATTTAGATGTTTGTGTAAAATAACCCAGTGTATAGGCAACGACTAAAATGTATTAATTAAAAGATAATAACAATAAATTCAGACACACAAACATCAGTTTCAACTATCTGCAGTGCAAATTGTCTGATTGGACTTGTTAATATCCAGGCAGATATTAACTGGATATTAATATGGGGGGGGGCCGGCTAGATGGTTCAGTGGTCCAAAGCACCTGCTTAGGAAAGCTCAGGCAACTGCAGGGACAGCAGTTTGATCACCAGCACCACATGCTGTACCAGCTCTACCCTCAGGGCAGGCTGAGCCGGCCATAACAAAAATAAAATAAAATAATAAAATATCACTGGGAGGGGCTGGGGAGATAGCTCCGAGGCACAAGTGCCTGCTGGGCGAGTGCAAGGTCGTGAGTTCGAACCCTGGTCCCACAAAAAAAAAAAAAAAAAAAAAAAAAAAAAAAAAAAAAAAAAAATCACTTGGAGATGACCATCACATTATAAGAAAAGCACAGTTGAGTTTTAATGTGGGAAGGCTGCTCTTACAGAACTCTCTCCCATTAGGACCCCAGTTTCAAACCAAAGAAGATTGCAAGTGGTCAGTTAGACATTTTTCCTGATGTGAGAGTGTAAGAAGACACAAGACTCCGCGTGACACTCACAGTGAGTATGAGCTGGACAGTGTGTGGGCTCATGGGTACCGTGTCCTGCCAGCTCTTTCACAGGGGGAATAGTGAAGTAGAAAAGAAAAGCCAACCTCTGCTCAACCCTGTCTGTGATCCCAGGAAGCTAAGGCTGCAAAAATAGCAAGAAGAAGCTGCTTGGTTAAATCAAAAGAAGAGCAGTAGACACTAGTAGGGAAGAGCCCTTTCCCTAACTCAGCAAGGCTAGCAATCCTTGAAGAAACTTAAAAGGTCTTTTAAAAAATGGAAAAGGCACAAACTACTGTAAGCAGGAGAGCAATACCAGCAAACAGAGGAAGTGGCAGTGTGTGAAGTCTCTGACTGGATCAAGGAGAGCCTCCTGGGACCCACCTAGGCCCTGGGATCTGGGCTCAGCAGCCAGTGACCCTGGAGGGTCACATCTTGAGCTGCTGTGACCCCTCAGTGCATCTCTCTAGCATCTGTTGTGACTTTCTGGCTCTCTGATTTGGTTTGGGCTGGGTCAGTGCCAGAGGACAAAGTCTGGAAGGAGCCCCACCCAGGCCAGGGCAGTATCCTTACAAGTGCCCTGTGAATGCCAGTGTCCCTCTAAGGCTAGGCATCAGTAGAGACAAACGCCTCTTCTAGGGTTCTGGCCCTTGACTCAACCACTGTTGCTTCTGTCTTTCCCTTTAGGTTTGGGGATAGCAAAGGCTTCCTGATGTTGCTGCCTTTGAGGCCTTCTGGTCTTTGCTTTTTTTTTTTTTTTGTCTTTTTGAGACAGGGTCTCACTATGCAGTTCAGGCTGGCCTTGAGCTCACTTTTGTAGCTCAGGCTGGTGTCAAACTCACAGTGATCCTCCTGCCTCAGCCTCTCAAGTGCTGGGATTCCAGGCATGTGCCACCACACCTGGCTTGGTCTTTGCTTTTTGATTCTGTTTACATCTCTACTTTAAAAATGCCCTCACTTGGGGACCGGCAGGATGGCTCAGTGGTCTAAAGTGCCTGCTTAGGAAAGCTTGGGTGGCTGCAGGGACCGCGGTTTGATCCCCAGCACAACATACTGCGCCAGCCCTGCCCTCAGGGCAGGCTGAGCTGGCCATAAAAATAAATAACAAACAAAGTTGTGAAACAAGAAAAAAAAATGCCCTCACTCAACCCTTGTCAAAGGCTTCAGATGCACCTGCTGGTTACTCACTGTTTTGTTTTTGTTTTTTTTTTTTTAGAATTTTATTTATTTATTTATTTTCTTATTTCAGAACTTTTGTTTGTTTGTTTATTTATTTATTGGCTCAGCCTGCCCTGAGGGCAGGGCTGGCGCAGCATGTGGTGCTGGGGATCGAACAGTGGTCCCTGCAGCCGCCTAAGCTTTCCTAAGCAGGTGCTTTAGACCACTGAGGCATCCTGCCGGGCCTCTCACTGGTTGTAATGAGATAGTAATCAAGGTAAAAGTTCCCTCAATGAAGCAGGGACTTTTATTAGCTCCTGATTGATTTTAAACTCAGGAACAAATGGAATCACATCATATTTCAGGACCCGCATAGCAGTAGATAAGGGAGAAAAAGGACTTTAGAAAATAAATCTGAGCTCAGAAATAGCAATGAGAAAAAGATTCTAAAACAATCACTTAAAGTACCTACTCAGAGATTAAACAGAGGAATATATTCTGAAGAAATAGCTGCTGTGGAACTGAGTAGCATTAGAATGTAGAAGTAAGTTTCATAAAGTTCTCCAGAAGTCATGAATTTTTTGGGGGGGGGACCAGGGTTCAAACTCACGACCTTATATTTGCCAGGCAGGCACTTGTGCCACAGAGCTATCTCCCCAGCCCCTAAAAGTCATGAAAATTTAAAGCTAGATCTTGAAAAAGTTCTGTTTCTAAGAAATATTTAGTTTTGAGGTCTTTCTTTTACTCTAGGCTGTAACGGAGGGCAAGCTATCTTGCGCTGTGAGTAATGCGTTAGCTACCTTGCACTAGGTTTGGTTTCTTTCTTTTTTTCTTTCTTTTTTTTTTTTCTGGGACCGGGGTTCAAACTCACGACGTGCACTTGCCAGGCAGGCACATGTGCCACAGAGCTATCTCTTCAGCCCCCAGGTTTTGTTTATTTCATCTTAAAACAGTTTTCTTTTTCTTAAAATTTTTTTTCTTGTTTCAGAACTTTTGTTTGTTTATTTTATTTATTTTTATGGCCGGCTCAGCCTGCCCTGAGGGGAGGGCTGGTGCAGCATGTGGTGCCAGGGATTGAACTGCGATCCCTGCAGCAGCCTAAGCTTTCCTAAGCAAGCGCATTAGAGCACTGAACCATCCTGCCGGGCCCCAAACAGTTTTAAATTTTATTGTGATGCATTCTTTGGTCCATTAGCTATTTTAGAACATATTGGCTATTTTCTCTGACATTAAGGCAAGAGGACTGCCATAAACTCAAAGGCAGACTGAGCTTCATAGTGAGATCCTGCCTCAAAAAACTAAACGAAAACCAAATAAACAAATAAGCTGGCAGGCAAATTAATGTTCCTACCCCTCACTTAGGTCATCTCTATTAACTGTGTAATAGCATTACTTTCTTAAGGGTCTCATGAACATTAAATGGTAATTTTTTTGATTAAATGAGAAATATATAAAGATTACTTAGCACATTGGCTCATAATCAGTATTTAATAAGTGTTATTTTAAGGCACAAAACTGCTATTACCATTAGCAAATATTTCCTTCTTAAACTGAAAAGAATTAATAGAATCATTTTTTAAATGACACTTTAGAGCTTTCTTATGACTTGTTTCTTCAGAGATGGACTCTCACTATGTTGCCCAGGCTGGCTTCCAAGTTCAAGGCATACTGCGGTCCCAGCTTAAGGTGTCCCTGGGACCACCAGCATGTACCAATAGGCTCAGAACTGCTTTAGATTTTGAAACTCTCTCTCTCTCTCTCTCTCTCTCCATATATATATATATATATATATATATATATATACTGTGTGTGTGTGTGTGTGTGTGTGTGTGTGTGTGTGTGTGGGACCAGGGTTGAAGCTAACAACCTTGCACTTGCCAGGCAGGCACTTGTGCCATAGAGCTATCTCACCAGCCCCTGAAACTCTATTTCAATGAAAGCAGATTACATAATTTCTGGTAGATTCAGAAGTTTTAAAATTTTAACCCTAGTACATCAGAGGCAGGTGCTCTCCTGAACTCCACCCATACCTCAATTTGTCTTTTGACCAGTCCCCTTTTAGGGGACCTAAAAGTTTGGGCCCCATAATCAGGCATGGTGGCTCACACCTATAATCTCAGCACTTGGGAGGCTGAGGCAGGAGGATCAGTGTGAGTTCAAGACCAGCCTGGGCTACGAAAGTGAACTCAAGGCCAATCTGAACTACACAGCAAGACCCTGTCTCAAAAAAGACCCCCCCAAAAAAATTAGGCCTTATGGTAAGGGTGTGAGGGAGGGGTGGCATCGCCTCAGGGGCCCAAGATCTGCCTAGATGACCTTTAAATTTTTCTCAACCTTGAGTTCCCCAAGGCACATGACAGAAGCTCTGAAAATGACCATTAGCATGCAATCATCTCGTGAATCTGATCATACTAATGAAAAAAGAAGGCATTAATCAATTTATTTCTTGGAACGATACTTGGGATTTTAGCCTTCCATATTCACTTTCCTAAATCACTTCTGACAGCATGTTATGGCAATGTAGTCATAGAAGACAGTTAATTCATTTTTACCCAAAAGCAATTTATTACCTCTCAAGTGTAGAGCAGGAACTCCAGCGTGTTGTGAACCGTGCCCCAGTGGAAACGGGGCTGGGAGCCCAGTTCAGTTGCTGCCCCCAACCTTGGCAACTGTGTCTGCTGCCAAAACCTCCGCAGAAGTGGGAGCAGAGGGGTGGACGGACCCCCGGCGACACACTGAGTGAAGTGTTGGGACTTGGACCTGGCGCCAGCATTCTGATCTGGAGTTTTATTTTCACCGTAAAGATTTCCTAAATTCATATAATTTTCAGGCATAAAACTTTAGAAACCCTTTCAAAGAATTTAAAATATATCTCTTGTCTATCTATAGATATATATAATCAGTCTCTAACTAAAATCTTTATAAAATGTAAATTTGTGGCACTGGCCAGATAGCTCAGAAGATTAAAGCACCTGCTTTGGCGGACTCAGGGACTGGGCTTCGGTCCCCAGCCTACCATGCCGGCCCCACTCTCCAGGCGTGTGGAGACTGCAATTGAGACTGGGTGTGGTGGTTCAAGCCTGTAATACCAGCACTTGGGAGGCTGTAAACAGGTGGATTACTACTAGTCTAATTTACACAGGAGACCCTGTACACCCTGTACTAAATACATCTTAAAAAATGGAGATTTGTATAAACTTAGATGTTGTATAACACGTTCTTATTAGGTCTCCTGCGCTTTGGTATAAAGCTCGGAAAACCTTCCCAGAAAACCATTCTGTAAAAACTAAGGCCTGAAAAGACAGAGGTCATTTTGTTCTTTTCTGTTTCCCAAATACTTCCACTGGTATCAGGCATAGAGTCCAAAGAGTATTTATTTAATGAATTCCCTCCTTTAACTCAAAACATTTATATATGGTTTAAAGTATTTTTAAACATTGCAAAATTTTTTTGTGTGCTTTAATTTATAGATTACTTAATGATACCTCACTTCCCCACACACAAATAAACAATCCCCAAACCCTTACCCACTGCTTATCTGCAAATTTACAGACCTATGTATACTGGGAAGTTGTCACGGAAAAAGTTATAGTAAATCTACTTGAAACCGATCAATTCATTTTCACTTACTGAGTAAGTACTATTTCCCTTAAAACTTGCAAAGTATAGCCAGATACTAATTTTTACAAAAGTGATTTATTTTTATGAATTTAGTACAGGGTCTACAGGGTCTCACTATATGGATCTGAGTAATAAGTATCCTCCTGTTTTTAGCCTCCCAAGTGTTGGGATTATAGGTGTAAGCCACCACACCCAGTCTAGTAATGGCATTTTTTTTTTTTTTTTTTTTTTTTTTTTTTTTTTTTTTTTTTTTTTGTGGGACCAGGGTTCGAACTCACGACCTTGCACTTGCCCAGCAGGCACTTGTGTCTCGGAGCTATCTCCCCAGCCCCTTAGTAATGGCATTTTGTTAACACACTTCAAGGGATAGCTTCCTTGCCACAAGTGCCTACCTGGCAAGTGCAAGGTCATGAGTTTGAACTCCAATCCCACCAAAAACAAAAACAAAAACCTTACGCTTCAGGTAGTTACCAGATAAAATATGAATAATTTTATTATTATAGAATGATAGTCAACATATGTACATGTAATTATCAGAGTAGTCATTGCTTATCTGAGATTCATCTTTAACTGGAAATCCTATATTTTTTTCTTTTCTAAATTTGACATCTCGGGCCTGGCAGGATGGCTCAGTGGTCTAAAGCGCCTGCTTGGGAAAGTTTGGGCGGCTTCAGGGACCGCAGTTCGATCCCTGGCACCACATGCTGCGCCAGCCCTGCCCTCGGGGTGGGCTGAGCTGGCCGTGAAAATGAGTGAATAAACAAATAAAGGTTCTGAAACAAGAAAAAAATAAATAAAATAAAAATTTCTTTAAAATAAATAAATACATAAATAAATAAATTTGACATCTCTAACTGCAAAGGAGGCATCCTTGTTCTCATCTTAAAATGTTGTTCCAGTCATAGCAGGGCTTACCACATCACCTGTGACCCTTTTCCTGCGCGTGTCTTCTGTGGAAGCTAGTTTGTCACTGTCTTCCCTCAGGAGGACAATGAATTGAGGAGAATGTGACTCTCAAAGGGGCCCCTGCTATGTGGGTCCCAAAGACACTGGCTCCCCAGGGCTGGTGTACCAGGCCCAGTTTTCCTCTCTGTGTGGAAGGAAGTGTAATCGCAGTACCAATCCTCCTGTAGGTAATTTTCCCAAAGTTTATTCCCACTTTTGGAGGAGCAGCTTGTTGATGTGGAATTCCCAGAAATTTTAAGAATGCAGCAACAAAGACACTGTCTTCCCTGGAGACCTCTCTCCCTGCAGTCTGGCCCCCATCCAGGAGAAAGGCTCAGCACAGCCGCAGACCTTGCCTCCTTGGCCTTTGCCTTCACAGGCTCAAAAGCTGCACCTTGTGTCTTTCCTGTGGTCACCAAGCCCTCGGGCCACAGGCAAGCCTCAGAGCAAGCGGGTAAACTCTTCAGGCTTTGCTGTCCTTCTGCCACTTCCTTACTCACTGCTCTGTGTTAGGAAGACCTGTCCCTTCTCTCCCCTTTCTTCACTTCCTGCCTCCAAAATGCCACCAAGCTGACGCTGGGCGTGCACTATATATGTGTAATGCTGGCTGAAACTACAGCTGGGAGACTACAATTCACAGTACGCTACCTTTAGAGCCAGACAGAGCAGCATTTTAAAGTAACTCTGGTTAGGTAAGTTACTCAGATCTACTTAGCCTCAGTTTTCTCATCTGCAAAATGGACCTGTGAATATAGTGTAATCCATAGTTACATATGATCATAGTAGAAAAAGAGCCAAAGGACAATATAGCACTAAGTAAATGTTGTTATTTTTAGCATAAACAAATGAATACATATATATTTAAGCTTGTACAAATAGTCCACAGAAACTGGCTTTTTACTTAAGTAGTTTCTCTTTTTTTCCTCTCTCTCTCTTTTTATTACTTTTAAAAGATATGGAATGCTTCACGAATTTGCGTGTCATCCTTGTGCAGGGGCCATGCTAATCTTCTCTGTATCATTCCAATCTTAGTATATGTGCTGCTGAAGCAAGCACAAGTAGTTCCTCTTTTACAAGGATTTCCAACAGATTTTAATGATAAGTAATATTAGAGTAATAAAGAATTTTCCATTCAATTTCCTGGAAGATAATATTTTTTTTCTGAGCCACTGGTTTCCCAACATTTATAGGAAGGTGAAAAAATAAAGCAGTCATTTGTGTCCCGTAAACTCAGCACAGAGGCAGGACATACATGGGAGTAGGGATGGTGCCCAGGGGCCTGGTGCTGCCAGGGCGGCAGTGCCATGCACCAGGTGAAGTGCTAAAGTGCTAGCCACAGCACCCTGAGCCCCTCATTCCCCAGGGCTTCTGCCCCAGCTTGGTGGGGTTGGAGGGACAGCGTAGCACTGGCCACTAAGAACATGTCTCTCAGTCCTGCAGCATTATGACCCCCAATCCCCAGACAGGAGCGGGGGTGGGATGGGGTGGGGAATCCCGCTCCTGTTCCAATTACTCCTTGTTTCAAGTTTGCCCCGGTTCTAAGTGACTGGAAGGAAGAACAAAAATTAGTGTATGGATTCTGCTCACCCCAAGAATAAGGTGACTATTCTGCTCCATGAAATCTCTTGATTGTTGATTTATTTCAGCTCTTTTGCTGAAGAAGAATATCAGATTTTGGGAGGCAGAGCAAAAATTGGGGATGGCAGAGGGGAGAGGACCCATGTGTTGGAAAACAGAGCCCCTTCTCTCAGGGTCCAGAGTGCCTCTGTAGTGAGCCAGGCCAGTCAGCTGAGGCACCAGAACGCAAGTCATTTCCCCCACACCACCTTTCCAGTGGTGGCCGGGAACGCTGTGTGCTTTTGCCTCATTCTGTAGGATGCAGACACCAGATTAGACCCCGCTCAGGCCCTGCAGGTCTAAAATGCCCTTGTGTGTATATATATATGTATTTTTAAAAGAATTTTTTATTTATTTATTTATTTATTTCTTGTTTCAGAACTTTTGTCTGTTTATTTATTTAATTTTATGGCCAGTTCAGCCTGTCCTGAAGGCAGGGCTAGCGCAGCAAGTGGTGCCGGGGATCAGACCGCGGTCCCTGCAGCTGCCCAAGCTTTCCTAAGCAGGTGCTTTAGACCACTGAGGCATCCTGCCGGGCCCTAAAATGTTCTTTTTTTTTTTTTTAAAGATAGGGCCTCACTGTAGAATTCAGGCTGGCCTTGAGCTCACTTTTGTGGCCCAGGCTGGTCTTGAACTCGCACTGATCCTCCTGCCTCAGCCTCTCAAGTACTGGGATCATAGGCGTGTGCCACCATGCCTGGCTCGCCCTTGTATATTTAACTGAATCGGGGACAGCGAGTGTGCAAGAGAGGAAGGGAAAGATTAGTAGGATGTGTAGCTTTGTTTATGAAAGATCCCAAAGTTGGGATCAGACTTTATGTATTTGAAGAAATTGGGTGTGCTAAGGTTTTCTAGCCCTTTTTTTTTTTTTTTGTTTAAATGGCCATTTTGAGATAGGGTCTCGCTATGCAGCTCAGGCTGGCCTTGAGCTCACTTTGTAGCCCAGGCTCTTTTGGAACTCACAATGATCCTCTTGCCTCAGCTTCCAGTGCACTGGGATTACCAGTAGGTGTCACCATGCTTGGCAAATCCACATTCTTTGCAAATGGTAAATGTCCATGTGTGGCCCAGGGACTCAAGGCTGGAAAATCCTACTCATCAGCTGAATTACTTCAGAAAAAATCTGATGCTTTTTCCAGACAGTGCAAACTTTCAGATTAATTATTTTCCTTATTCTCTTCCAACATTACACATCAGAGTTTGGGATTTGAGCACATAGGCTGAGGTCCACTGCTAGCTAAACCATGTCATGTATCCCAACCCAAGTATTACTTTATTTGTGTGTTTATTTATTTTTGAGGCAAGGTCTCCCTGTGCAGTTCAGGCTGGCCTGGAACTCACAGTAATCCTCTTGAACTTCCTAAATTCTGGGATTGCAAATGTGTACCACCATGCCTGGCTCCAAATATTAACTGAAACTTGGGGTATTAGTAAAAAAAAAAAAAAAAAAAAAAAAAAAAAAAAAATCTTTCTATGCTGAGTAAAAGGAAAAATACCAGCAACGATAATGTAACAAGCACTTAGTTACATTCTAGGCAGACTACTAAGCAGATAGCTTACCAGTTGCCACCTAATCTTTCCAGAACTTGGTGAGCAACAGCGCCTGCCTCTCACTCTGATGTGGACCTCACTGAGCAGAGGAAGGCCATCACCCACCTCTACAGTCAAGTACAGCGATTTGCTCATGGCCTTAGAGGTACTAGCGAGAGCCCTGGGATTTGCTGGCTCCATCCTGCAATCTGTGTTCACAACAAGTTTGGGATTCTGCCTCCAGTGTCTGTTCTAAACCACTTCTGATCTGTGCCGCTGCTCAGGGTCTGCGAACCCTCTCACAGTTTCTTGGCTTTGTGGCCTTATTTATTTTTTTTTTTGTCTGCTTTCGCTCATGGCCAACAACATGCACAAAGCCATTTGTGGCCATAGGATGGCCTTTTTCTGACAAAAGTAAGCACACTACTACTGACATGAGCGAGTGAGCCCTTTGCCACTTGCTCATCTTTGCATAAGGGACAGCCATGGGTGTTCCAAGGGAAGGACACTGCAACAGCAGCAAGGGCAGAGAACCGAGCCACAGTGTTTGTCTGATGGCTTCCCTGAGACTCTAACTCACTGTACCCCTGGGCAAGACATGGGATGCTCGTGTGCGTACTGTAGAAAACGTAAATGCTGGCCCCTGTAGCATAGAGGAGATTTCTCCAATTCCTCTTCCTTCCAGGAGAGGTTAGGTTTCCCAGTCTAGAAAAAGGGCAAGTGGAAGACTTCCACTGACAGTGCAACCAGCATCCAGGCCAAGAATGTGGATGTTAATCTACTGTCTTCTGGGAAACTCTTGGGATGTAATCACTCCTCTTCCATAAGGGAAGAAGGACAAACACTTCAAGGGCACTTTGCATACCTGGGCATTTATGTGACAGAAGAAAAAACCCTCTGAGGCTGTTTAACTCAAGGCTGTGGACAGGTGACCCAGTGGGAAGAAGAAAAAGAGGGCTGGGTCTTCTTAGCACCAGCCCAGGTGTCTACAGCACCCTTGGAAGGCACTCACAGCACCATGGCCTCCACTGGGGTTTAGGTCACCCAGCATTCACAGGTTGCTTGGGGGCCACTTGGCAGTGAGTTCTATGCAATTTGAACGTACCACAGACCATGGTAGAGTGGATCCACAGCTGGGTCTGCTATTTTATTTTAAATTTTATTATTTTTTTTTCTTGTTTCAGAACTTTTGTTTATTTATTTTTATGACCAGCTCAGCCTGCCCTGAGGGCAGGGCTGGCGAGCAGCGTGTGGTGCCGGGGATGGAACCATGGTCCCTGCAGCCACCTAAGATTTCTTAAGCAGGCGCTTTAGACCAATGAGCCATCCTGCCGGGCTGGGGCTGCTATTGATTCAAATAGGCCAGTTAAAGCCTGGTGCAGATCTATGATTTTTGGCACCTGCATGTCAGTCACCTTTGGTGCTTACTTGCTAGGGAGAGGGGCCTAACTCCCAAGGTCCAGCTCTGGCTCTGGCCACGTCCTGAGGGGCTGAGTTCCCTTGAGACACAGTGTCTGAGCAGTCAGTGTGCCCTTCAAAGCGCTTCCAGGGACAAAGCCTTCCCAAGGCTGTTTTCTGAGTGGTAAAGTACCCCAGGCCCATGCTTTTCTATAAACACTTGGAAATACCTGATGGCTGAGTGTTGCTGATGCCTGTATTAATATTCATAACCCAGAGAAATCTCGTTTCTGTGGAAGGCTCTACTAGTCCATATCCAGGGATGAAGCAAGGAGGATGGGCCCCCAGGCCCTGTGTCACCTTTTGCCTGTGACAGTCAGGCAAGCCTAAAGCTCAGGGCAGGCAATATTTTAAAACTTTGAAACAAAAATTAAATAGCCATTCTAGTTGCATGGCTTAGTTAGAATGCTCCTCGAGGCAGGAAGTAAGTCTGTGTTATCTCTTCCAGATGTCCAGGTCGTGAAAAGACCACCAGTCCACCTTCTCTTTTCAGGTGCCACTGGGAAACACTTTATTAATTCTCCTTCATGAAGTTGGCTTCCATCTGTCCCAACCTGGTGATTTTTCTTTGTCTACCTTTGCCTGATTTTGCAATCAGTGCTAAGCACACTAGGCTGTTTTTCAGGAGGAACTTTGCTGAATTCTTTAAATACTCATAATTGTACGATGATGCTAAGTTCTTTTTTCCAAACCTGGCTTTTTTTTTTTTTTTTTTAGGGACTGGGGTTTGAACTAATGAACTTGCACTTACCAGGCAGGCACTTGTGCCATGGAGCTATCTCCCCAGCCCCAAACCTAGAATTTTTAGCTCTTTTGCCCTGTTCCAAAAAGTCTCTCAGAAAATCGCAACAACATGAATGACAATTATATTGAGAACCCCATTCTCCCAGTGATACTTTTCTTATATTATTCCTTTTTTTTGCTTTCAGTTCATTAAAAAAAATTCCGGCACTCAAAGAATCATTTATGTCTTGTCTTTCTCATCTCTCATCATCTTTTCTCTTAACAGTCTCCCTGTCTCTGTCTCTGTCTCTGTCTCTCTCTCTCTGTCTTTCTCACTTTCTCTCTGAACTGAAGGTTAAACTCAGAATATTCATATTGAGCTATATTCCCAGTCCTCAAAAACTTAAAAAATAAATGTTACTTTGAGATAGCTTGCTGCTAAGTCACTGAGCTGTCTAGGCTGGGCTGGAGCTGGTGGTCTTCCTACCTCAGCCTCCACACCCTACCTCATAGAGCTGTCCTAGCTTTCTTGAGGGGAGCTCAGCCATCTCACCTGTGTGGGTGAACTGCTCTCACAATTTGGAGGCACTGGGTGGAAGACAGAAAGTCACTCCTATTACTCCTCAGGTTGAGCCCCATGAAATTACGAATATTGAGCCATATTTTACCTATGAAGGTAGCTTCACAGGGAATTAAAAGAAGTTTGAGCTTCCCAATCATATAGCAAACCACATGGCTGGAAATGGCACTTGGACACAGAGAATATTGATTTCTCTCTTATAGATCTTTTTCTTTCTTTCTTTTTTTTCTTTTTTCCTTTTTCTGGTCGAATTTTTCTAAAGAAGGTACCAGCTAGCATTTATTGAATGCCACTCTCATTACCCCAGTTGGTCCTCATATCATTCCCTTGAGATAGTAAGGAAGACTCCTGTTCCCCCAGATCTGAACACAGAGGCTCTCAGAGGTGGAGAAAGGCAGGCTGGCACCTGCTTCCCGCTTGTACTTTCCCCCCACTGCACGGCCTCTTATATTAACCTCTCACCTTTCTGAAGCTATTCTTGAGATTCCTTTTCAGCTGATTTTTCTTGACACAGTATGGGCAAATTGACAAATCACATGGCTTTCATTATGTCCTAGTTGCCCAAAATATGACGGCGATGCTTCTCTGTGTGTCAGGGCTTGTGCCATTTATCAATCTGCAGCCCCCTAGTTTCCTCAAGTGTAAGTGCATGGATCTCATGAAATTTCTGTTTTGGTACCCGGATCAAACCTAAGACCTTGCCCTTGCCCTAAGGGCACTGTGTCACTGAGCCACATCCCCGGTCCTTGACATCATCAGCTTTTCAAAGATTTGTAGCCATGACCAGTTTGCATATGTCAGGAGCAAGTTGGGGAAGGCAGAGTGCACATGTTCTGTGCTTATAGGTGTTATCAAATAAACCTTAAGAAGTTAAATAAATCTGACACATCCTTAATGAAGTACATAATCATTATTATGTTGCATGGTAATTATGCATAAACAGGAAGCATTCTGCAGATGACTGAAACCGGTGTTACTCTACATAGTCTAAGCAAATGTTTAGGTTTACTCTGATCATATCGAGTTTTCTGAGGTTTGTCATGGGCATCAGTGTGGACTGTGTCCCCTAGTCCATGTGTCATAACACACACACACACACACACACACACACATGCATGCCAGTGCAGGGTTTTGCACCTGTTCGTTCCCTCAACAGCTACTTTGCTCTCCCTTCTTTCCCCCATCCCCAGTGTAGGACAGCTGCTTCTTGGATTTGATCTCTGACACCTGCACCTCACAGCCCCCCATGGACACCCTGAAGGGCTGCTTCAGCAGCTACAGAAGCTGTGATTTTCTTTCTCCTGGAGAGTCCCGGAGGTTTGAAGTATTGGTCTCTGGACTCTGGTGTCATGGGCAGTAGTGGTGCTGGGTTGATATGAGAGGGCATGAGCTGCAGCTTACAGAGGATGAAGGAAGGCTTGGGCCCAGGTCGCTGGCCAAGGGCGAGGTCTATTTGTTGCAGGTGACTCCATTTATAATAGCTTAGATCAAGGGGAGTTTACCGGCCATGCACATAACTGGAATTTGGGTAGGGATGGGAGCATTCACATGCTTGGAGATGTCTTGGGCATTCATGCCTCTCTACTTGAGGATTTAATATAAAGTAGAGTTCCCTGAATGGTAGGAAGCTGGCCATCTGCAGTTTCTGGCTTACACCAACCACTCTAGAAACTATGTAAAGAAGTTCCTCTTTTCAAGTGCACCGGTAAAATCTTGAGGTCAACCCCAGTTTGTCTGACTTAGTTCGCCTGGCTGGTCTCTGAGCTAAGAAGAGAGGCAGTGAGAGTGTGACACTAGTGGCCAAGCCTCTGTCCTGGTGAAGTCTGTGGACCTGGAGGTGGCGCCATTTCAGTAGACCATGTAGACTAAGCAAGAGCAGCTGGTAATTATGGGAAGGGGGATCAGATGCTGTGCCTGGGTTGGTTGCATGAATTGGAAAGTCAGGGGAAGTGAGAACCCAGGGAAGATGACCTCAAGGCCCCATGTCCGGGAGGCTGAGCTCCAAGAGAGAGATGTTTCAGAATTAAAGAAATTGGAGTAGATGTGTTGCTAGGGACCCATGAGTGGGTCCTACAAAGCCTTAAGCTAAGAGTTTTGCTTTTCCACCTTAGAATATCTCCCGCAACAGCATGCCATTATTTGAAATTTCTTTAATCACATGTAACTCTTTGTTCTAGAAATTAAAAAGGAAACCTAAATTCCAACACACTGGGAAAGGGATGGGACTGAGTTGACACCAAAGTAGAAATTAAAATATCACATCCTTTCAAGTTCTGATAAAGAAAGAGTATTAAAGAGAAGAGGGGAAAGCAAAAATAATTCCTAATGCTGTACTGCACAGTAGGATAACTGTGGCTGATAACAATTAATTGAATACTTCAAAATAGCTAGCAGAGTGAAATTAGAATGTTCCTGACACATACCCAGAAAGAGCAAATGCTTGAGGTGAGGAGTATGCCAGTTATTACAATTGGATTGTTACATATTGCATATATGTATTGAAATGTCATACTCTACCTCATTAAGGAGAAACAATTACTATGCATCAAATAAAAATTAGAATACGCTTTAAGGAGAGAAGCAGAGGAAGAGACTATCATTTAAAGGGAAAAGAAAGAGCCAGGCATGGTGGCACAGCCTGTAATCTCAAAACTTGGGAGGCTGAGGTAGGAGGATTACCATGAGTTCAAGACCAGCCTGAGATACATAGCAAAACCTTGACTCAACAAAACAGGGGAAAAGCAAAGCAAACAAACCCAAGGGAAAAGCAAAGCAAAGCAAAGCAAAACAACCAGAACAGAAGGAAGAAATCTAGCGGGGCAGGGTGGATCATGCTAGTAATTCTGGTGCTCTGAGGCGGGGGGGGGGGGGGGGGGGG
>PVJA010041271.1:0-18007 GCA_004027025.1 Myocastor coypus
GGGGAAAGGGAAGGCAGGCCAAGGATCCTGACCCAGCCGGTGTGCGGGCTCAGCTCCCAGCGGTGGGGTTTGGGCTGGGCTGGGACAGGAAGTTAGTCACGGGAACGCAGAGGCGGGGCAGAGGGGCGCAGGGGCTTACCCGCAGCGGGTGCACTGGCTCAGCTCCCAGCGGTCAAAATAAAAAATTCTTTAAAAAAATGTATGTATATATGTATGTATTTGGTACAGGGTTTTGCTACAGAGCTCAGATTCATAGTGATCTTCCTGTCTCAGCCTCCCCAGTGCTGGGATTACAGGTGTGCACCACCACACCCAACTTTGGTGGTGGCTCGGTGTGGGGCTAGCATGGCAGGCAGTACCAGGAATCAAACTGTGTTCCTCACACTTGCCAGGCAAGTGCTTAGATCACTGAGCTATCTCCCCAACCTACTACATGTATTTTTCCTTTGGTATTATATTTTAAAAATGAATGATAGATTAAAATTTTATGGTTATATTTTGGATGTATTTTCCTTTTGAAAGATTTGACTCAATTATTTTAAGAAAGGGAAGCATTCTGTAATGATATCATTTGAGCTACGCCAGTTTCTTTTAGAAGCAACAAAATTCTGCCAGATGTTGTTATTATGAAACAGTGATCTAGCACTTACAATTCATCTGACACCTGGATATACTGGCATAAACAATGGCTTTTTATATGATGAGGCAGTTCTAATTTAAGATCAGTGCTTCATCTGTTTTCTTTGTGATTTTATTAGCACTAATGGACAAGTTTAGGCATATGTCCATGGGCTGCTTTTTGGAGTTCAGCATGTTAGAAATGGTTAACAAGCAGGGAACACATTCCATCTAGCACAAGTTTCACTTACTCCCATGTAATTTTGAACTTATTTTTAAAATGTCATTGGCCCTTGCTCTATTTTGTCCCTGAGAAACTAGGGATAGCACTAATTTGAATTATTTAGCAAAAGCCAGAGTCATGTAAAGCAGCAGTGTTCATTTCAAAGGCATTCAAAGGAGGCATTTTGTAATGCCTAAACCCAGTAGGTAGGAGATGATGAAATGTTACCTTGTAATTAAGTCAGCAAGAGTCAGAAGCACTACTTGTTAACTATAGACTTCTTAGATTCTTGTTTTCCAATGAATAAACAATTCCCCTCCAGGGCTGGGGAGATAGCTCAGTGGCATAAGCTCCTGCCTGGCAACCACAAGGCCCTGAGTTCAATGCCCAGTACCACCACCAAAAAAAAAAAAAAAGCCTCTTCAGCATAAAATAATATGCTTCACAAAAGCTGATACCTATCAACAGCTGCAATTAAGGTAATATAGTCCCTTTGTCATGACTTGTCTGTACTCAGGTTAGTAAGTAGGAAGTAGTAAGTTAAAGCACAGTTCCAGCAAATTAAAAAAATATATATACATATATTTATACTTAGTTAAAAATATCAACATGGGCTGGAGAGAGAGCTCAGCGATCCAAGTACCAGATGAGTGCAAAGACTGGAGTTTGATCCTTGGTACCACATGCAATGCCAGCTCTATAACCCTGGGTGTGCTGTGCTAGCCCTGTAACTGGGCATGGAAGTGTACACCTGTAATCCCAGCACTGGGGAGGCTGACACAGGAAGATTACTATGAATTTGAACTGTGTTCAAACTACTCAGTTTGAATTGAAACCCTGTATCCAATAAATAAATAAATACATAAACAGAAACATTTTTAAAAAAAATCTCAAGTTAAAAAAATTAACATGATAGAGCTAGAATTGAAATAATATTTAACAAAGCTTTTAAACTGTGAACAGTATTATTTTCTAAGTTCCTGAAAAATTCACTTACAAACTCTTGAACTTTCATGAAAAGTCAGCTTCTACAATTCTCATACTCCTGGACATAATATTAGTATTATGTTCCAAATGAGGGTTATTCTGCTCCTGACACAAAGACATTCATTCCCATTTGTGAGAACATTATGTCCTATACAAACACCTCCCATTTCTTCCTGATTGTCAGTGGATTCTCTGTTCACTCTAAGGTTTAGATATGCAGAATTTGCCAAGTTGAACACAAGGACTGAACACACTTTGCAGTACATTTAAACAAGCCAAATTCAGCTGTACAAGCTCAGTTCCCTGAAATCCACCCCCTGTTAAAGGAAATGAATTTTTAAGAGGTAAAAAACTCAAAAGGGAATAGGGAGAATGGGAGGACATAGTAATAGGCAAAAACAATTTGGCAGAATTCGGAAACACGGAAAACAGATGAAAAGAACAACAATGAATGACGGAAGAGGAGAAGCAACACTGAGATGCCTGCAGAGGAAAAGGGTTTGAAAATTTGCCCTGTAAACATAGAAAGACTGAACACAAGTGCTCAGGGACTGAATAACAGAGGGGTAAAATCGGGATAAAACTATGTAGTTGTAAAAATAAAACACCCCCCACCCCCCAAAAAAAAAAAAACCAAAACAAAACCCAAGACCAAGCTAGGCAGTTGTTAAGACTCCAGGGTCTTTCCAACTTGGTGCTGTGATAGGATTTATCCTCTTCAGAGCAACAGATTAAGAGACGCTTCTCACTCTACAAACCAACCTGTTAATCCTCTGAACTTGGGAAGCGCAGGCCCAACTGGGTTAGCAATGAGGCTTAGCATAGAAAAAAGCAGAAATCTACATATTAAATTGGGGTTTCCCTACATCCATTTCCTGTCTTGCTTGCAGAAATTACATTCTGGGCTCCATATTCATAAATTATTCTCTGGAAAAACTAGAGAATAGGGATTGTTGCTAAAAAATAGAGAAACAGATAGCTACTCTTTTCTTTTTCTGGACCTGTAATTTATTGAGATGAAGGATTTACCAATGGAGTATAATTTTCAGGTTTATAGAAGTACAGTTTACATAAAACTTATTTTGGGCATCAAGTTTGATTAATTTTGAACACTATCTAGCTGAGTAACCATCACAACAATTAGAATACAGAACAGCTTTCTGATTCTAATTTTGATTATGCTTCTTGTAGTCAATTGTCTCTCCCATCACAGATCCCAGACAATCATTGGTTCACTTTCAGTCACTATGGTTTAGCCTTGCTAGGCAGGTGCTGCTTTACTGAGCTATAAACCTGGCCTGGTTTTGCTTTTTGAAAAAATTTCATTTACATGAATTTATATAATATGTTGTCTAAGACTAAGTATACGGCTCATCATGCTGTGTGTATTACTATTTTATTTCTTTTGCTTGATGAATATTCCATTACATGAATACCACAGAATTCGTTCATCTGCTCGACATTTGGACTGCCTTTGTACTACTTCTCTGTAGTCATCCCCATCATCTTGAACACCTGGTAAGCAATAATTTATTCTTTGATCTTGTCATTTTGAGAAAGTTCTGTAAGTGGAATCGTGTAGTATGCTATCCTTTGAGGACTGTTCCCCTATTTAGTATAATGATCTTGAAATTAAAAAAAAATTTTTAAAAAACCTATTATTTATATTATGGCCAGCTCAGCCCACCCTGGAAGTGGGGCTGGTACAGCATGTGGTGCCGGACTGAGGTCCCTGTAGATGCCTAAGCTTGATTAAGTAGGTGCTTTAGACCGCTGAGCTATCTCACTGGCCCAATAGTGCATTTTTGTTTTGTTTTTTTTTTTTTTGTCTTTTTGAGACAGGGTCTTGTTATGCAGTTCAGGCTGGTCTTGAGCTCACTTTTGTAGCCCAGGCTGGTCTCAAACTCACACTGATCCTCCTGCCTCAGCCTCCTTAGTGCTGGGATTACAGGCGTGCGCCACCACGCCCGGCCCAATAGTTCATTTTTTAAAAAGCTTATTTTTCTATAGTATGAGTGTTTGGGTTTGTGTAGCCATTCACGTACTCTAGGGCTTCTTCCCCTTTTTGAATTTTAAATAAAGCTTTTCTGAACAACATAGTTATATTTCAAGTGAGTCTCTTATAAACAGCATATCATGATATATTTATACTAGTTACATTGAATGTACCTAACGGTTGAGCTTGGTATTGTCATTTGATTTTTTGGTACTGTTTGTTCTATCTTTTTTGGTTTGCCTTGTATACATTACTTAAATATATTTTAGAATTCTATTTGATGTGGGCTGGGAAGATAGCTCAGTGGTCTAGGTGCCTGCCTGGCAAGTGTAAAGACCTGAGTTTGATCCCCAGTACTGCATACTGTGCCAACCTTGGAATCCTAGGTGCACTACACTAACCACTGAAACCAGGCATGGTGGTACATGCCTGCAATCCCAGTGCTGGGGAGGTTGAGACAGGAGACGCTATGAGTCTGAGCTATGTCTGTACCACATTAAGAAAAAAAAATCTGTTTGACTTGTCTATAGTATTTCCAAGTGATTCTCTTTATAAAGCCTAAGCAGTTACTTTATTATTATGTATCTCATAAATCCACAGCTGCTGACATTTTAATAGTTTCAGCCAAATGTAGAAACCTTATTTCATTTTATAACCTTGTATGCTCCCCCATTTGTAACTGTCTCAACTATTTCTGTAACACACATCAAAAAATATAAGAAACAGTGTTGTGATTTCTCATTCAAATGTCAAACATAAAAGAGAAAATTCAAGAGAAGAAAGGTCTATTATATTTATCTATTTTTTTTAATTCTTTCCTGAGAGCCTGAAATTTTTCTTATCATTTATTTTCTGTTTGAAGGTATATGATCCACCTCAATTTTTTGTGAATGAAGTGAGATAGGAATTAAAAAAAAAAAGGGTTGGCCAGATAGCTCAGTGGATTAAAGTGCCTGCTTAGGCAGATAGGTGCAGGGACTGGGGTTCCATCATTGGTTTGCTGGTCCTGCCCTTGAGGTACACTGAGCCAGAGACTGAGACTAGGTGTGGTGGCACGCACCTGTAATCCCAGTGCTTGGGAGGCTGAAAACAGGAGGATTACTATGAGTCCGATCTGTGTAGTGAGACCCTGTAGTAGTCCCTGTACTAAATGCATTAAAAAAAAAAGAAAAAGAAAAAGATCCTAGAAAAGCCAAGAGCTATACAAATCTAGCAGAAGATAAGAACTTATAAAAATCAGAGTCAGGATTAATGAAATTGAGACTAAAAAATACAAAGGATTGGTGAATAAAAGAGTTCTACGAAATGATAAACAAGAAAGGTACCGAAATAAAAGAAAAACAAATAGATAAACCCTGTCAATGCAATTAGAAATTAAATGGTAAAGTATCAACAGACACTGCCAAAAATCAATTATTTTGAAAACATATTGCAATAAATTGGAAACCTAGAAGAAATGGATAAATTCCTAGACACACATGAACTTCCAAAAATGAACCAAGAAAGCCAGGTGTGGTGGCGTACGCCTGTAATCCCAGCACTTGGGAGGCTGAGGCAGGAGGATCAGTGCAAGTTTGAGACCAGCCCGGGCTACAAAAGTGAGCTCAAGGCCAGCCTTAACTGCATCATGAGACCCTGTCTCAAAAAGACAAAAAAAAGAAAAAAAAAAAAAAAAGAACCAAGAAAATATAAAATGCCTGCACAGACCAATAACAAACAATGACATATAGGGCATAATTAAAGCCCTACCCATGAAGAAAAGCTCAAGGATTTCACCACAATTTCAGGGAAAATCTAATACTAATATTGCTCAAACTCATCCATTAAATTGTAAAGGAAGGAGCCAGGCACACCTGTAATCCCAGCACTTGGGAGGCTAAGGCAGGAGGATTGGTGTGAATTCAAGACCAGCCTGGGCTACAAAAGTGAGCTCAAGGCATCCTGAACTGCATAGAGAGACCCTGTCTAAAAAAAAAAAAAAAAGAAAAAAGAAAAAGAAAAGTAAAGGAAATAGCACTGCCAAAATCATTTGTGGAGCTTTACACTACCCTGATACAAAAACTAGACAAGGATTTAGTAGAAAGAGAGAAGAGAGAGAGGGAGGGTGTAAGAAAGGAAGGAAGAAAAAAAGAAAGGAAGAAAAGGAAGGAAGGAAGGAAGGAAGGAAGAAGGAAAGAAAGAAAACTGTGGGCCAATTCCTTTAATAAACAAAAACGCAAAAATCTTCAACAAGAGGAATGCTAAAAAAGTAACAAATGATTGAAAAAATCATTTATCATGATCAAGTTAGAGACCCAAGGAAGGTTCAACACATGTAAGTCAATAAATGTAACACATGACATAAATAGAAACACGCACAAAAGTCACTGATCATCTCAATAGATGCAGAAAAAAGCCAGACAAAATCAATATCCATTGATGATAATGTTGTAGGCAGCTAAATTAGACAGAAATATAGGCAGCCAGACAGGGCCAGGCCCTCGAGGACAACATGGAAGACAAGATGACTTTGTAGTTTTGTAAGAGGCAGACATCCCTACTGTGGACCAGACCTTGGGACAAAAGAGTAAGAAAATGCAGCCACATACTTCCTTAAGGACGTATATCAAGGATTCATATTCTAAATAGGTATCAATCATCTTAAAAGAGCCTAAATGAGTGACTAGCCCAAAACCCAACAGGAAGAGACCCTGTTCTGTATTTATGCCTGTTTGCTACATGACTTGTGACTTGCTTCCCCATTTGGTATTGGATTTAATCAATGTTACTTGAGGAGTAGTGCTTATTTCATTGGTTGGCCATAGTTTTGTCCCACCTCATGCCCACCTAAGCAAGTGCCCATGGTTTTCACCTTAGTCCCACATCATCACATGGTTTTGCTCTATAAGATCCCTGAAAAAGGCAGTTTTCTGGGTAACCCTCTAGGGACCCCTTTAGTCCCCTGTTCTAAACCTCCATTTTGTTCCTAAAATTCATTCTTCAGTTTTAGAGAACACAAACTTGTCCAAATATCTTTCAGGTTGGGAGTTTCATTTTTCTCCTGTATCAATAAGAATGCAGACAAAATTACATACAAAGGGACCTTACCTCAAACTTACAAAAGTTATTTATGACAAACTCACTACCACTGTCATGCTAAATGCATAAAAATGAGAACATTTTCTTTAAAAATCAGAAACAGTGAAAGGGTACCAACTGTGACTACTCCTGTTCAATATAAATATTCCGTATTTAATGATGAACTACATGCTTAACAAGTGTTAGATTTATCAGTGAGATGTGCTTTTTGGACGAGTTCAACCCTGTAAGTTTGCTTGGCTGGGGCTGATTATTTCTCTAGGGCTCTATCTATTGTGTTCCCAGGCAAGTGTAGGGCCCTCTCGAACAGGCTTTCAGGTTGGGCCAATACCTAGAGATTTTTGCTGTTCTACCCTAGTGTAAGTCTCAGAATAAGTCTACGTTTGGTCATTTTTTGGGGGGAATTTAGAGTGCAAACTGCCTTACTTGGGGGCCAGCCTAAGAGTCAATTCAGCAGTCCTACATTTAGAAATCTATTGGTTCTTTTTGTCTTCATTTGCAGGAGTCTAATAACAAGATTTTAGTAATTATGACTAAGTTATGACAGAAAAGTGCCTGGCACAGTACGGCAATGTTCAATAAATGGTAATACTTTTCTTTCCTTCTGATTAATTTACACTTTTTGTACTAACCTGGTGTACACAGTCTAAAAACTGCAAGAAGACTGGAGCGAAACCACTACCCTGAGAGTTGAAGGTCAAGCTGCTTCGCTGACTGAATTTATGTCCAAAGGAGAGCCACTCTTTTTCAACCAACATCCGGAAGCCTTCAAGAGTTCTATAAAAGGGGTCACTGAGTAACTGCACCAAAGAGGTCACCTAAGGCCAAAACAGGATAGATACTTCATTAATTTCAGTTGTGAAAAGGTTCTGTTGCTTAAATAAAAAAAATTTGCTTTTGGGGGCCCGGCGGGATGGCTCAGTGGTCTAAAGTCCCTGCTTGGGAAAGCTTGGGGCAGACTCAGAGACCACGGTTCGATCCCCGGCACCACATGCTGCACCAGCCCTGCCCTCGGGGCAGGCTGAGCCGGCCATAAAAATGAGTGAATAAACAAACAAAGGTTGTGAAACAAGAAAATAAATAAATAAATAAAATTAAAAAAAAAACAAAAAACATTTGCTTTCGATGATGGCTAATTCACAAATATGTACACTAACTCTTCCAGGATGGCAAGCAAGTGGATTCTGCAAACTTTCCAATAAAAACTAAAATTCATTTTGACTACAAGTTTTCTTTCCGAGAGTTAATATTTTCAGTCTTTTTTTTGTGGGACTGGGGTTCCAACTCATGATCTCACACTTGCCAGGCAGGTACTTGTGCTATGGAGCTATCTCTCTGGCCCCCAAATATCTTTAATCCTTGACTGGTCAGTTTGCTGAGTGTGGTCTTTTTCTAGCTTGATTAATGAGGTCAGGTTATGAGTTCTAACATATTCTACTTTTTGGTAGGTGTAGATGAAGGTGTAATGTAGTTTGTATCATGCAACATGTTAATGTAGTTCATATTTCCTTTTATTGAGATAAAACCCATCAGGGACAGTCCATGTTCCACCCTGCTGACATAGGGCTCCATCTGCAAACTTATATGGCATATCTGTAGATGTGGGAACCCGATGTCCTGAGCCAGAGTTCCAGGGTTGGCAGGAGCTGATAGCTGAAGCACAGAGCTTCCTCTTGGATACCAGGAGGTTTTTTTTTTTTTTTAATTCTCTTTATTTTATTTTATTTTTTTAAGAATTTTTTTTTTCTTGTTTCAGAACCTTTGTTTATTCACTCATCTTTATGGCTGGCTCAGCCCGCCCCGAGGGCAGGGCTGGCGCAGCATGTGGTGCTGGGGATCGAACTGTGGTCCCTGAAGCTGCCCAAGCTTTCCCAAGCAGGTGCTTTAGACCACTGAGCCATCCCGCCGGGCCCCACCAGGAGGTATTTAACATAGGACTATATAGGCTATTCTGTCCATAAACACTACTCATTATACAAAAGAATCATCCACAAAATTAAAAATAAAGCTAAAGGGAAACACAAATATAAAATAGCCCAAAATGTATGTAACAGTACTTGTGCAGTGATATCCCAGCCTTCTTCCAAACAGACCAGGACTGAAGAACCATTCTCGAGTACTTCTGCTACCACCACGGCCAGCTGCATTATCCTATGAAGCTAAGAGATGGGAAGGGAGGTCAGGATCAATTAGACAAGCATTTTCTGGGCACAGAGAATAGATACTTGCTATCATCGCCTTGGATAATTGAACATGTTAATGATGAAGCTCTTGTGAAAAGGACCATATAATGTTTCAAATATTTCACATTTTTTGTCAACTCAAGATTAAACAATGACATTTTAAAGATAGATATGTACATTTCAAAACAATGTGTTCAAGGGCATGGTGGTGCACGCCTGTAATCCCAGCACTCGGGAGGCTGAGGCAGGAGGATCAGTGTGAGTTCGAGACCAGCCTCACAAAAGTGAGCTCAAGGCCAGCTTGAACTGCATAGTGAGACCCTGTCTCAAAAAGACAAAAAAAAAAAAAAAAAAAAAAAAAAAAAAAACAAACCAAAACAAAAAAACCCAATGTGTTCAAGTTGTATATACTAAAATAAAATGACCATATATTTCTCAAAAAAGCAAAAGGCTATCATTCCATGAAGTAGAAAAGAAGTTTCAAGTGTCTTTCTCAATATAGTTACAAGATTTACAGTTTGTTTTTCCATGATATAGTATATTCTATTTCAGATACTCTAAATTTTTCTAAAATTAGTGTGACATTTGTATAAAGTGAATATATGAAAAAGCAATGCATTGTGTACTTTAACTTTTAAAAAATTTTTCTTGAGATAGGGTCTCACTATATAGTCCAGCTTGGCCTTGAACTTGTGATCCTTTCTCAGCCTCGAAAGCACTGAGATTGTAAGTAGAAGCTACTATTCCTGTTTGTACTGAATACTTTCTTTTTTTCTCCTCCCTGCCCTCAACCTTTTTATCTTTTTGAGACAGTTTCACTTTGCAGTTCAGGCTGGCCTTGAACTCATTTTGTAGCCCAAGGTGGCCTCAAACTTTCTGTAATCCTTATGCTTCAATCTCCCAAGGGCTGGTATTATAGACAGTGCCACCACACCTAGCTGCTCTGTCTTATTTATTTTTGCAGTACTGGAGATCAAACTCAGGACACTGTACTTGCCAGGCAGGCACTTAATGCTGCTGAGCTGTATAACCCTGGCCCAATTCTGTCTTCTTTAAAAGGATAATTTTTATTTTATTTTTTCATGTATTTTAGTAAAGGGTCTACAGGGTCTCACTACACAGACTGGTCTCACAGAGACTCTCCTGTTTTCAGCCTCCATGCCCTGTCTCAATCCATGTCTCTGCAAGCCACAGCAGGCAGGGCTGGAGAGGCACGCTGGGAATCGAATCTTGGCTGCTGCGCTCTGCATAAGCAGGCGCTTTAGTCTAAAAAGGACGATTTTTAAGCCGGGCATGGTGGTGCATGCCTGTAATCCCAGCACTCGGGAGGCTGAGGCGGTAGGATTGGTGAGAGTTCGAGACCAGCCTGGGCTACAAAACTGAGCTCAAGGCCAGCCTGAGCTGCATAGTGAGACCCTGTCTCAAAAAGACAAAAAACAAACAAACAAACAAAATAAATAAAAAGGATGATTTTTATAGTACATAAATTGTATGTTAAGAAAAGATATTCCTATTTTTCTCTATGTCTTTATATTTGTGTTCAGCTTTTAATCCAGGCCAGCTGATTCACAGTCCCTAATGACTAATATAGCATATAGATTTCAAAACCCAATGTGTATGATTCTAGTTTTTAAAAGTATTTTGAACATCATATGATGGTTCAGTATGAATCTCATTTGGAACTAAAAAAAAAGCCATTATTTAAAACAGGTTATTTTAAGCACAGCAGCAAGATACATGTCCTTACCTGGCAATCGAGGCTCCTCTCTGGCTATTTCTATAAAATTGCTATTCCTGTGCCTGAATTCTTTTAGGCTTAGTATTTGCTGTATTTTGTTAACTTTTAAAGTTCCCAAGTGGGATGTTTTTCAGTGTCTCTAACTGCTGGTAGAGATTCACTTGTCCAGCAAGGAAGGAACAGAGGACAGAATATATAGAAACAAGAGAGACAAATGTTGGACAGTAGGGCCAGGGGCTCATAATCTAGGGATAGGAGTAGTACTGTCAGCTCATTCCAGGGGTACTGTATTCTAAACTGGTTTGGGAGTAATGTACATATTCTGATAATACAGTTATAACCAACTGCTTATGTAGCTGTGTTTCTTTATAGCTTATGTTTGTTTGTTTAAGAATTTTTTATTTTATTTATTTTTTTCTTGTTTCACAACCTTTGTTTATTCACTCATTTTTATGGCTGGCTCAGCCAGCCCGGAGGGCAGGGCTGGTACAGCATGTGGAGCCCGGGATCGAACCGCGGTCCCTGAAGCCGTCCAAGCCTTCCCAAGCAGGGCTTTAGACCACTGAGCCATCCCGCCGGGCCCTCTTTATAGCTTATGTACCCTGAGGACAGTCACTGTCCTGGGCACTGACATTGCTTCTTGGTTTCTGTGCCTTTTAGTCCTATATGCTATGGAGAAATAATCCTTTTTCCTCCTCAACAGAGGCTGGGAAGTTGGAGGAGGCAGATGGCTGCAAAGGACTGAAAAACTGGAAATTCTTGTGACTAAGAAGGAATAATGGACATATAGCATCAGGGACTGAAAGCAGAGCTGAAGGCTATACTGCAGAGATGCTGTTGGCCAAAAGTTTGCATCAATGTCTAAAGTATGCATATCATAAATATCTTTCTGTGGTTTGGAAGAAATGCATGTTGGCATGCCCATTTCATCTTAATTTCTCAATAAAAGCTCAGTTAAAAATATATTAAGGTTGACCAAGTTGAATGATACATAGTTTTCACCAAACCTTAGGTAGTTTGAGTCATATAGTGAGCTTTTTATTGTTGGTGTGGGGGTAAGTCTAAAATCTAGAAACATGAAACATGCAGAGATAAATGAGTGGGGGGAAAAGCTCCTAGCGTCATGCAAGAAACTGTCTTCCTTCCATCTTGGATCCTGTCTTGACAACAGAGCTGGATCTCTATAAATACAGGCTGATTAAATTTACTATATATAAAATTTTCAACACAAAATAACTTTCTGCTCATTAGCATCTTATAGATACCAAACTTTTAATTACATAGAAATAAAAATCCAGTCATCAAGAATTCTATCTCCTGACCTCCTATATAGTATTGCTTTCTAAAATTCAAAGACCTTTAGAGAAGGCATGCAATAATGGGGCAATGTGGAATAAAGGGAGAATAAAACTTTTTTCTCAAATATTGTGTTGATTCTGTATTTCCGCCTGACTTCTTTTCAAAGTTATAAGATAAATTTCCTGAGACATTACCTGTGGGAACCACTCAGAATCTCCCAGAGCCTTCAGGAAGGTCACTTCTGAGTCAGTAGGGATCGTGCTTGGGACACAAGCCCTCATCAGCTTTTTAAAACTGGCTTTCACTTGCCGGATTTCATGAAATTCAACAGGAACAAACTCACAATTTAAGGCAAATTCTATCTTGAAGCTCTGTGGATGAAGATGTAGAAAATCAGGCATATGAAGTGCTTTGGTGAAAAAGCAAAAGTTTTCAATAGGGCAGTGGTTAATGGAATGCACAGTTAATGAGCCCAAATAGTTGGGAGAGGCTGCAAGGGGTCAAGAAAGCCAATCCTGTATGGCTCATGTGCCAGCAGGCTATAAGGTCTAGTAGCATGCCTCTACTGTTTTGTTTTTTCATTCAGAGAACCTAGTGAGACTACCAGTAGGCCGGAACTTTGTGCAGCTTGTACTATCACACTTGATAAACTTAGCCTTTGCAGGATATACACTGTAATTAAGTGGCAATGTATTATTGGAGTTCCAGAACTATAGAGATTAGAATTTGTGGACATACATACATTTGTTGATTAGATAGGTACAATATATCCACTATAAATAGAAAAAGGTAGAGATAAACACTGAGAAAAAAGAATTACTCACTGCCCTAATGCTACTAAATGTTATGGTTTCTTTTTATTTATTTTTAAGTGTATTTAGTACAGGGTCTGCAGGTTCTCACTACACAGATCAGACTCATGGTGATCTTCCTGTCTTCAGCCTCCTAAGTGGTGGGATTAGAGGCATGCGCCGCCTCGCCCAGTCTCAGTCCCTATCTCAGTGCGCCTGGAGGGTGGGGCCAGCTGGCACACTGGGCTTTGAACTGCAGTCACTGTACCTGCCTAATAGTCCACTAAGCTACCTGACTGGCTCTTGTTGTGGCTACTTTTTAAAAGTTAATAATAAAAAATTACAGGGGCCCGGCACGATGGCTCAGTGGTCTAAAGCCCCTGCTTGGGAAAGCTTGGGTGGCTGCAGGGACCGCGGTTTGATCCCCAGCACCACATGCTGCGCCAGCCCTGCCCTGAGGGGGGGCTGAGCCGGCCATAAAAATAAGTGAATAAACAAACAAAAGCTCTGAAACAAGAAAAGAAAAAAAAATTCTAAAAAAAAATTACATATAATGAAATACGCAAGACTGTTGATTTCTATTTTTGTGATTTTTTTCACTCACTATAACACATGTATCGTCAACGTATTTGAAAAGATTTCATTTACATAATTTCTTCTAAAAGATTTATTTATTTATTTATCTATTTGGTATAGGGTCTAGCTATGTAGCTAAGACTCACTGTGATCCTACTGTTTCTGCTTCCCCATTGCTGGAATTACAAGCATAGGCCACCATGCTTGGTTTCAGTGGCTGGTACTTTGTGGGGCCAGAGCAACATGTAATATGAGGGATTGCACCCATATCTTTGTGCTTGCCAGGCAGGTGCTTAGGACTGCTGAGCTATCTCCTCAGTCATATATATTTAAAAAAAAAAATACCCTTTTAGGGCTGGCCAGATAGCTCAGTGGATTAAAGTGCCCACCTAGGCAGATGCTGGGGCTGGGGGTTCAATCCCTAGCCTGCCATGTTCAATCCCCAGCCTGCCATGCTGGCCCCACCAATGCCCCCAGGGCATTCTGAAATGGTGATTGAGACTGGGCATGGTGGTGCGTGCCTATAATCCCAGCTTTTGGGAGGCTGAAAAACAGAAAGGATCACAAGTCGAATCTGTGTTGTGTGACCCTGTAGACCCTATACTTATAAATAATAATAAAAAAATAAATATTTATTTGGTGCAGGGTTTTACTATGCAGCTCAGACTCGTAGTGATCCTGTGTCAGCCTTCTCAGCACTGCAGTACTAAAGACTGAACTCGAGTCCTTGCACTTGCCAGGCAGGTGCTTAGACTGCTGAGCTATCTCCCCAGACTTGATCTACATCTTTAATCCACGTGGAATATATATATATATATATATATATATATATATATATATATATATATTCTATTTTTACTTTAAAAAAAAATTATGGGTAGCTCAGCCTGCCTTGGGGGTGGGGCTGGTGTAGCATGTAGTGCTGGGGACTGAACTGTGGTCCCTGTGGATCCCTAAGCTTGCCTAAGCAGGCGCTTTAGACCGCTGAGCAATCTTGCCAGCCTGCAATTTATATTTTTAGGTATGAGCTATTGCATTTTTAATTAAACATGTTATCCTGTAATAGTGGTGTTATTTCATTTTGATAATCTGGTTCCCTAGTTTTTTGTTTTTTTAAATTTTATTTATTTATTTTTTTCTTGTTTCAGACCTTTGTTTGTTTATTCACTCATTTTTATGGCTGGCACAGCCCGCCCCGTGGGCAGGATTGGCCCAGCATGTGGTTCTGGGGATCGAACTGTGGTCCCTGAAGCTGCCTAAGCAGGCGCTTTAGACCACTGAGCCATCCCACCGGGCCCCTGGTTCCCTAGTTTTGAAGACTTAAGTCTTCTAAATTTCTCATGTCAAAGAATGAATTCATTTTCTTAGTTTTTTTTTACTTCATATTCTACTCAAATTAATTTGGATCATCTGCTTTTCAAAGTTAAAACTGCTAGCTGGGTGTGGTAGTGCACGCCTGTAATCCCAGCACTTGGGAGGCTGAGGCAGGAGGATCTATGGGAGTTCGAGAACAGCCTGGGCTACAAAAGTGAGCCCAAGGCCAGCCTGAACTACAGAGCGAGACCTTGTCTCAAAAAGACCAAAACAGGGGGCCCAGCAGGATGGCTCAGTGGTCTAAATAGCCTGCTTAGGAAAGCTTAGGCAGCTTCAGGGACCGTGGTTCAATCCCCGACACCATATGCTGCGCCAGCCCTGCCCTCAGGGCAGGCTGAACCGTCCATAAAAATAAACAAACAAAAGTTCTGAAACAAGAAAAGAAATTTAAAAAAAAAGACCAAAACAAACAAACAAACCACAAAAACAAAAACAAAAAAACGAAGTTAAAACTGGTTTCTGGAGATTGGTTTTATAATAATGTGAATGCATTTAATAACACTAAATTATACATAACATGGTTAAGATGATACATTTTATGTGTATTTTATTTATTTTTTAATATTCACAATGCATTTGATTACTCTGTGGATCTTTTTTAAACTTTATTTAAAAAAGTTTAATGGCTCAGCCTGTCCTGGGAGTGGGGCAGGTGTAGCATGTGGTGTCGGGGATTGAATCACTGTCCCTTAGGTTGCCTAAGCTTGCTTAAGCAGGCACTTTAGACCACTGAGTTATCTTGCCAGCCCCTGTATTTTACCACAATTTAAAAAAAAAATGCTTTTCTTGGAGCTTAAAGGCCTATTTAAATTAAAAAACAAACAAACAAACCATCATTTCTATTACGTATCTGGGGAAAATTTGTTTTTGTCTTAAGACATGTGTCTTAATGACATTTTAGAACCCTAGTGTGCTATACATTAATGACCAACACTCTATGCTTGGAAATGTGACTGCAATTTTACCCAACACTAAATAATTACTTAAGGCAGCAGTTCTCAACCTGTGGGTTGCAACCCTGGTGGGGGTTGAACAACCAAAATACAGGGGTTGCCTAAAGCCATCAGAAAATGTTATTTATTTGGAATTGTTGTTATATTTAAACCCATGCTATGCCATGGTGAAATGTTATTTATTGGAGTTAGTAATAAATATTTCTCATTATATAATTAAATATTGTTTTTGTGATTAATCACTATGTTTAAATTATGTTTGCGCCGGGTGTGGTGGCGCACACCTGTAATCCCAGTACTCGGGAGGCTGAGGCAGGAGAATCAGTGCGAGTTCGAGACCAGCCTGGGCTACGAAAGTGAGCTCAAGGCCAGCCTGAACTGCATAGCGAGACCCTGTCTCAAAAAGACAAAAAAAAAAATTATGTTTGATTTGTAGCAATGAGAATACACAATGCGTATCAGGTATTTACATTCTGAATCATAACTGTAGCAAAATTACAGTTTAGTAGTCACCAAAATTATTTTTTGCTTTGGGGGTCACTGCAACATGAGCAACTATATTGCGGGGCCACGGCATTAGAAAGGTTGAGAACCACTGACTTAAGGAATCATGAAGACTATTATATAACATAGAGTCATGCTATTTGGGCTTGGTATAAAGACCTAGCAGTATATGAGTGCCTTTATTCATTTTTTTTTTGCAACTTAGATAAAAAGATAGTTTATTTTTAGGGAACATTGATTCCTTTCTATTTTCTAACTATTCATGAGCTAAAATAGGTATATATATATATATATATATATATATATATATATATTTTTTTTTTTTTTTTTTTAAACTAACCAAGAATATTTATTCCTTTAGGACAAGAAAAACTGCTTAGAATTGAGGTATGCCTATCTTATAAGCCAAGTTATTAAGCATAATGTTAAGAGACACTGTTGGTAATAATTACTATTAATAATGAATTTAAAAAGGAAAGACAGCCAAATTCAATATTCTTGAACAAGTCACTGCTGTGTATGACTTTTCTTTATGCTTCCATTTCTGGGACGGAAATATGTGGACTTGTAGCTGGATAGCACAATGTTAACTAGAATGTGACACCTATCAGACAGACAGGGAGCCATACTCTACAGACACATTTGAACTAATGAAGGGTCCCAAGTGGTCTTTCTTATTCAAACATGCATGCATAATCACGTAGCTAACCTGAAGACTGATGGGTGAAAGGAACAGCGGAGGTGAGCTTCTAGAGCCAAACCTCAGGGAGTGACTCAGAGCATGTATAGGCAAACTTGCATTGCTCTTGAAGAGCCCCAGTTATTTTCTGAATATAATACTGTCTGCAGTGTCAGAAGACAGGTATGTGAGGGTTAATGCCCTCTCCCCTAATAGTTGCCAACTCAGCTTGCAGCAGCTCAGACATCAGCAAAGGGCTGTGGCACAGAAGACATGACTCAGTCACTGGCATCTTAAGAGCCAAGCATGTGGGATCCTGCTGAGAACCTTGCCTAGAGTCCCTTCTGTACAGTTCAGCCAGAGGTCTGTCTAGATTTCCAAATGTTGAAAGGATTTCTAAATTGGAAATACTACCATTTCATACATATCTGTCAGTAGTAATGCAGTTTATTTTCTAAGTATGTCTTAGAAAACAAACTTAAAGCACTACTGCTGTTTTTGGAGATGTAGACTGTTTACAATTTATGAGACCTCATTTTTTTTTAGCACAATGATAGTAAAAATAAAGCTGATTAACATGTAACATTTTGATTTTCTGACATTCTTAAGACCTGTATCTCTCCATAAATAAAAACTTGAAAAGTTTGAAAAAATATTACTTAGAAAACCTTTGGCTTAGCCGGGAGTGGTGGCACACGCCTGTAATCCCAGCACTCGGGAGGCTGAGACAGGAGGATCGGTGCGAGTTCGAGACCAGCCTGGGCTACAAAAGTGAGCTCAAGGCTAGCCTGAACTGCATAGCGAGACCCTGCCTCAAAAAAAAAAAAAAAAAGAAAACCTTTGGCTTTCCCTGGCCTGCACTCCTTGTAGTATGCATAGTCTTTGTCTCTACCCTTCCACTTCCCTGTAGCTTTCTGTACTGACCAGGTCACAACAAAATCATCTATTTTACTATGGGTGGAGATACCTGTGGAACCTCAATCAAGACAGTGGAAAACATAGCCTGAA
>PVJA010041272.1:0-18009 GCA_004027025.1 Myocastor coypus
TGGAGTAGGCCACACTCAGATGGCTCCAACACAGAGTGGCACAGGGCAGAGAGCAACGGCAAAGGGCAGAGGGCAAGAAGGGAGTGGCATCACCAGGCAGCAAGCTAGCAACTCAGCCCGCCTCACGCTGTAAGGCAAATCACCTGCCCCAGGGCTAGGGCCACCTCCACGCCCACAGTAATCAATCACAAACACTGAAGCTGCCCCATGACTGCAAGAGGCTTTGGGGGGACACCTATACACAAACCATAACAGCCTTGACACCTTAAGCATATCACAGTGACACTATTGACTTGTCTTGTTTCCCAGGAACTGGGCTAAGCATAGTACACTGTACTGTAAAAGAGATGGTGGCAAACGTGGGAGTCATTTATTGATTGATTTCCATCCACACTAAGACTTTTTGCTAGTTTATTAGACAATATAAAAATGTGTGACTTGCGTCATTTATTCAGCTTTCCCACCATTCTTTTATCCTGTTGGTCTCAAATCTAGGCAAGGATAGACATTTAATTTGTCTTTTGGTTTTAAATGAAGAAATCTTTTGAACATGCACAAGTGTTCTTAAAAAATCTGCTCACTTCTCTTTGTCAATTTCCTGAAATCTTTTGTGGCTGAACCCTGCTGTAGAAAGTTATCTCCTTTAACCTTATGGCTGATGTCATTCTAGAAACAACAAAAGCAGTTGCCTAACACATAGCTAGGAGGTGGAGGTGCCCTCATTGCCAAACTTCACAGATTTGTAACTTGGACATGTAAACAAGAAAGAATGACTCAAGGGAACGATTTCAATGAACACGGTCATCAGTGCGAGGTTTACATATCATTAATTACTTATTTTCTTGTTCACAGTTGTGACTCTGAATTTATCATTTATATTTCTTCCTTCTTTGAGTCTCTGTCATTCTCTGTAACATGAATGTGGAAGAAAAGCTAGCTCTCCTTCCACAGGGAGCAGAGCAGGACATGGGCAGGAGCAGGGCAATGCTGTACTCTGTGCTTCACATTCTTAACTCTAAAGGCACTCATGTGCAGATCTAACTTCTGAAGCATTCTGTATCCAGCTGAAATTTTTGTTAAAGTGTCTTTTTTTTTTTTGGAGGTGGGAGAGGGTGCCAGGGATTGAACTCAGGACCCTGTGCTTGCCAGGCAGGCACTTATTCTAATCGAGCTATTTCCCCAGTTCTTAAAGGCTTTCTTGTATGTTGAGCCCCAGAGAGTCTTCCAGGTTAGGTTCTGATACCATTATGTAGAATTGTCCAAATTTGTACTTCTTGCTCGTGATGAAGTTGAATGGATGCCAGTAGAGGTAGATCCGGTTATTTGAGACAGGTTCTCCAAGTAGCTAAAAAGGAACCACCAATAGCTACAGAGAGACGAATACCAAAGAGATCCTAAGAAGGACTCACAATCCTGTCTCCATAATCCTAAGTCACCCTAATAGAAACATCATGGAGATGCGACCCAGAAACCAGGCCCAGCCTGTGAGGTAGACCACCCTGGACCCACTGGAATCCCATTTCACCCAGAAACCAGGCCCAGCATGTGGGGGCAACTTCATCCATCAGACAGGCCCAGTGTGGGAAAACTGCCGCAGAACTCCCTGCAGAAAGACTAGAGACAAGACCCACCCAGCTGAACCAGGACCAGAACATTTTGCCAGAGTGGCACAGCAGGTTCACCTCCAAGGGCTGCAGCAGGAAGAAGTGGAGCTCAGCAGCCAGACCCAACCCACACGGCGCTGGATGAGTTTGAACTTGGTAGATCCAGATCTGGTGCTAAGATAAGAACTCTACCAAAGCTGTACACCAAAGGTCAGAAAGCAGGGTTTTTTGACAAAGAGAAGGAGCAAAATGTACTCTTAGGCCCTGAGCCCACCTAGATCAAATGTAGGAGACAACAGCATAGAAGAAATTGGAAATCACACACCTGAAATCTCTGAAATAATAGCATCTGAAGTAAAGAAACAACTGCAGAAAGGTAGAGAGGAAATCTGATCAGATGTAATTTCTGAGGTAAAAAAAATAAATAATACCTGTAATAAAAGAAGTACTAAGTGCTTCTGGAGAAGACACTGATAAAAAAATGAGAGGAAAATAGAAAAATGATGGAATCCTTGAATGAACAATATAGAGAAGTAATAGAACATATGAAACAGATTCAAACTGATATATAGGAACTTAAAACTCAATCAACATTGTAAAACCTTTTGAATGAAAGTGAAAACAGACTTTCAGACCTTAAAGACACCATTGCAGCTAGTGAAGATGTAAGAAAAAAATCTCTTAATAACAACTATGATGCAGGAAAAAATAATTCAATATCTGCAAGATGATACAAAGATGAACAATGTAAGACTAATAGGCACCAATGAGAAAGAAGGATTCAATACAAATGATATAAAAATAATATGGACAGAATAGCAGAAAACTTCACAAATATGGGGAAACAATTTGACATTCAGGTGACTGAAGCATATAGAGCTCTAAATAGCATCTACCCAATTAAACCTACACCCAGACATCTATTAATCAAGATCCCAGAAATTCAGCACAGGAACATACAAAAGCTGCTGGAGAAAAATAAAAGAAAAAAGAACAAACAAAGAAAAACCAGATCACATTTAAAGAAAAATTCAGCATAATGACAGATTTCTCTTTACAAATCATCAAGTTAAGAAGAGTATGGAGCAAAGTACTTCAAGACTTGCAAGAAAACAAATTCTAGCCCAGACTGATATACCCTGCAATATCTCTTTCCAGTTCAATAGAAAGTGAAATACTTTCAGGACAAAGAATAACTAAAGAATTTCATGATAACAAAGCCAATTCTGAACAGTTTACTAAAAGATATTCTAGAGAGGGATCAAAATGAACACAACTCCATGAACAAGAATGGAAAGAGTGCACCAATTAGGGAAAACAATTAAACACAATAGAAAAAGAAGTATACTAGAGCAGTCCTTTAGCAATTCTTTTGTGTACAGCAGCAGAATATGTTCATCAGCATATTCTACAAATGGGCTTCTCTGCACCCTATAGGTCATGATTCTGTCTGATTCTGTAGGATGGATATCAAGGAAATAGCAGTAGTTCAGTCCCACAAGAGACACCTGACCACCAGTAAGCATCATGGACACTATCCACGTACACAACATACTAGAACTTTGTGTGATATCCTATCCCCAAACTGTTAGAAGTTTTAGTCATATATTTGGCACTCCAGTATTTATTTATGTTTTATTCTTAGTAATTCTTTACTACCATGGAAACTTTTTCTTAGTTGATAACCTATTCAACTACTTAGTTGATTAACCTATTCAATTACTGCGTGAGGACTTTGAATTGATTACAGATTCATATATATGGTCCACAACATTAAGGTCTCTAAGTTGGACTCCCGATTTGATTTGAATTTTGAAATATGGTTTTGAAACATTTACTTTAATTTTAATTAATTAATATTTGATTAATTTTCTGAATATTGTTTAATTATACTTTTTGTTTTATGATTCATGTTGTATCTCTGACTTATAATCTACTTATAAGACATGATAAGATATTTTCTCCTAGTATTAGCAACTTTGAAAAGAAAGAAAAAAATATATGTATATATATACAGAAGAAAGTTAGGATAGATATACAGGTACTTTATCTTAATTCATTTAGAATAAAAGTTTGTACTAATATTGTTCTGACAAGATATCAGGTCTGCATTTTGTCCTCTGAATAACTGCTATGAAGACATCATTATGCATGGCATTAATTATTATAACCATCCTACTAACTTGTTTTGAAACTGTTTGCTATTTTATCTTTTTTCCCATTAAAATGAATAAAAAATTAAATAAATAAAATTAAAAAGATAAAATAAATAAATTAAAAGGAAATAAATAAATTTGTATTTGGAGAAAAAGAAAAACAAAAAGGAAGGTCACAGACACAGATTGGAGAAAGAGCCCTATCAGGGTAGTTAGGTCTTTAACTGTGGATCAGTCAACAAGAACATGTACCAGGAAACAGTCCTCAAACACACTGTTTTTTATTTTTAAAGAATTGTTGTTGTGTGTTATACAGAAAACAGAATTTTAGATCTTAATCTCTATTTTACTGGCCATTAGTTGCCTGTAAGTCAAAAAACCTAATTAATGATTGAATCCTAAGATGTTGGTTCATGATGGATTAATTGTTGTGTTTTGGGGGGTCAGGTATACTAAGGAAGGACAAAGGCATTATGGAAATATTATAGCATAATATTTTTCTGAAAAAATGAATATATCTGTTAGGAAAATTCATGAATTCCTATAAGCATTGAATCATATAACTAAAAGTATGCTGCCTGTCTCATTGCTGAGATGAAACGCCAGACACACAAAGTTGGATGAGGGAGGTAGCTGGCAAGCACAAGGTCCTGAGTTCCATCCTTGGTACCAGAAAACAAACAAACAGAAAAAAAAAAAAAAAAAAAACAAAGTTAAAAGGGATAAACCTCATGGGGGCAATAGTTTGTAAAGGTTTCAGTCCATAATCAGCTGGATCCAAAGCAGGGTAGCATGGCAGACAGTGCTCATAGCACAGAAACAGTTGGGGGCAGATGGAAGACAGCACAGTAGTAAGGGATGACCATAGCTCTTTCTATCCCTCATATTTTATCCAGGATACTTAGGGCGGGTAGCACTTACACCCTTAATCTTAGTGCCCTTGATCCTAGCATTGCACCATGAGTCAACTCCAGTATCACACCCTCTAGATCCAGTCATATTTCAAAAAGCCCTACTTATGATCAGATGAGGGTTGTGGGGACATCTAGACACAAGCCATAACATTACTTATTTAAAGTCTCCTTGAAGAAAGTATATTTTGATTACTAGATTGAAAGTATATTTTAAAATAATGCTTAAGTTTTATTAGATAAAGATTACATTCATACAAAAGATATTTAGAATAAATTAATTTGCCAATTGCATTTTTTAAAAATTCATATGTTGAAGATTTAACCCTGTATACTTCACAATGAGATTGTATTTAGATCCAGGTCTCTAAAGAGGTAATTAATGGGGCTGGCGAGATAGCCCTGAGGCTAGGTCCTGCAAGGTCCTGAGTTCAATCCCTGGTTCTGCAAAAAAAAAAAAAAAAAAAAAAAAGGAGGTAATTAAGGTAAAATGAGGTGACGTGAATGGCTTCTAACCAAATATGACTTGAATCTTCATCTGAGCAGGTAGAAACCTGGAGATGTTTACTGACAGAAGAAAGACCACGTGAGAACATGTGGAGAAAGCAGCTGTCTGTAAGCTAGGAAGAGTAGTCTCTAGAAAAATCAAACCTGTGAACATCTTAACCTTGGATTCGAAATGAATTTTTGATGTTGAAATCTATGACATTTTGTTATGACTCTCCTGTCAAACCAATATAATAGATTAAAGTAAAACAAACAAGATACTTTAAAAACACTGAACGATAAATAGAATAAAGGGAAATAAAGCTTATTGTGCTCACTGAAAAGCATCCTCCTCTTAAAACCAGTGTCCAAGAATACATAAGAGTATAATTAAAATAATATATTGCTACTGAATTTTTAAAATTTATGTGGAGCAAAAAGAAACAGTAGGTGTAAACCTTTAGTTTTACAAAGGAAAATCAGAGAAATTAAGTACACTTGCTCAGTGTCACTCAGCAAGCCAGGGGGATAATTAAGGGCGGACACCTTGTCTCCTAACTTAGGATACTTCAATGAACAGATTCTCTTCTTGTTTAACTTGCACCAAAGATTTATTCCAATTAACATGGCAGCACTCTGCCACACACTGTGGAGTTGTATTTAATTTATGTCCATCATTTCGAATCATTTCGCTGAAGCAAAAACAAATGAAACAGTAAACATTATCAAAGCAATTTTTTCAATGTGAGTTGTTTTCTGAAGGTCTTTGTCTCTTTTTACTTCCAGGAAATCTAGTGCGTAGGCCAAATGATAGGAATATTTTTCACATACAGGAAATTTCTTAACTATTTTTATTAGGGAATGTTTTAAATTTGCTGCAGCAGCAAATGCACCTACACTCTTTAACTTATACCTTCTGCCTTCCTTCTCTAAAGCTATGAGTGTGAACCTTTGTTGAAACAATTACTTAAATGTTTGTGTGTGAAGGCGAAGAATTTGCAAATCAAATTGGAGTTTAGCTAAATATAAGTCTTTGTCAAAATTAACTGGTGAGCAAATAAAAACTAAGAACTAGAATCCACTGTGGAACATAGCATGGGAATAATGGCCACTGTTCTTAGAGCATTTTTAGACTGGGGTGATTGTATGTCAGACCCAGACTCACCCAAGGGTTCCTAAACCCTGAAAGAAGTCACATAGCAGTGAACAAAAGAAAGTGTCATTCTCCTTTATCATATAGTTTTTGAAAATGGGAAAACAATGTAAACTGGTTGAGTCTCAATGACTTTAATCTAGAAATGTGAGAAAAAAAATGTTTTGTGAGGGATCTAACCACATTTAACTACAAATAAAAGTAACTGACATTGTTTCTGATCAAGAATAATATGTACATTTCCATTTTTGTGGACAAGTGTACATGAAAAATTCAACATGCACAAGATTCTCTTTTTCTTAGTATTTCTGGGCAATGATGAATTTCTACTTTTAACTCACTTTTATTCTTTGCAACCATGGTATATTCTTTGACATCCCAATATCTTTTTTTTTTAAATTTCCATTTATTTTATGTTTAATTTATTCTCATGCCCTAAGTTTTTGTTTCTTCAGTTTCATCTGAGATATCTTTTACTTCTGTGCAACTTCCTCCTCTGGTTTAGAATCAATTGTTCCTTTTCAGTAAGGATCATCTCAATTGAGAACACATGGATGGGTTAATCTGGCCATGAGCTCTGTGCATAAGGTGTTTTGTTCACCTGGATCTGTTTAATAACCAGGGAATTTACATCTAAACCTTTAAGTTCAGCACTGTTCTCTGAATTTTTAAGTATGTGCAGCAAAAATTCAGCACTTTTTGGGGGCCATCAATCCTATATCCAGATCCATTGTTTGGCCTGAGCACACCTACCTACTCTACCACTGTAATGCCAGAATGGCACACATGGCTTCTTTAGTGTGACATACTTTAGGTATTTGGTGACCTTCAGATATATATATATATATATATATATATATATATATATATATATATATATATATATATTTTTTTTTTTTTTTTTTTTTTTTTTTTTTTGTAGGCCTGGACAGTTTCACATGTGTTCTTAAAGTGAATGTGAAGATTTGAGCCTCTTGATTTGCATGACTTTTGTGGAGTTTTCTGGGTCCAAAGAGTAGCAAACCATTTTCACAGGTCACCTCAGGCTGTTCAGAAGAAGAGAAGAATCCCAGTATCTTGTCTGAAATCCATTCTCTTGCTCAGCATTTTTAATTTAATTCAAATAAAATGTTATTCAGTTTTATATGCTTATCTATGTGTTTTGTATATCCATGCATTAGCATATCTTGATATTTTGCTATTGATATGAGTTTGTTTAATGCATTCTTATGCATCATTTAGATATTACGTTGATATGAAATATATAAAATATTATAAGGGAAATAATATTCTGATAAACTATTTTTACGTTTAAAACTTTTTATATGTAGGAAAAGAAAAGCATAGCTCAGACTCATTTTCTACTATGGTTTAACAACAAAATCTGTGACTTCCTAAGCTATGTGGGGATGTCTAATCATTAGAAAGACAGCAGTTAGTTCCACAGTGGACACTAGTGTGGTGCCCTCTAATACAACTCAGTTCTAATACCAACTACCTGAAGACAGTGTTGGGTCCCACAGGTTGGTGATTACCCCTGAGATTGCCCCATACCTTACTTTAGCTGGTAATCACAAGCCCTGGGTCATTCTACCCAAGCTCCTGACTGGCCAGCTATAAATCAGGCCAGCCCTCCCTTAGAATTTGGCTAACTTATTTGAGGGGCTCACAGAACTTAGGGAAAGATTTACCTACCTTTAATAGCTTATTTTGAAGGATACTATGAAAGAGACAGAGGAGGTTATTTATGTACAGGGCAAGACACAGGGGAGAGAGGAGATTGCAGTCTTTGTTTGGGCAGGTTACGTGCCCTTCAGAGACTGCCACATGCTCAGCTGTGCCAAAGTTCTCTGAACTCTGTCCTTCGAGTCTTTATGGGGACTTCACTGGAAACTCAGAAAGACCTGCCTAGTCAGACTTCCTTGGTCTCCCTGTGCATTGTTCATATTTCTGGCGCATGGTACAGAACCCTTTTAGAATGGGTAAAGTCCTCTGACTTATAATCAAAGAAGATAATGTTTTACAGCCAATTCAAAGACAGAAAGGAAGGAGAAAATTAGAGTCTTTGTGACTTGGGGAAGAAACATTCCAGTTGCTCAGGCCTATATTGGGGAGGGGCTAATGAGTCAGGAAGTGTGGTAGGAATTAAAATACATGTACCTCAAATATTACAGACAATTGGAAGGGTTAGGCCTTCAAGGAAATTGTAATAAAGGTGAAACACATCTCAACCACTGACAGGAGACATATCTGTTGGAGATTAGACCTCAAGATAAGGAGGAGATGACCAACCTGCATGATAAAGATGAAATTGCCATGCCTGTATACTTCCTTAAAAGAACAAACACCAGGTCTACAGAAGTCTAGGTCAACATCAGTCACCCAAGTGGGTTACCAAGACCTTTGAACCCATCATTTCCTAAAAAACTTTGTTTTTTTCATGTACTCTTGTTACATAATTTGTTTTCCCATTGGATCAATATTGCCTTAGCAACCATGTTTATATTCTTATTGATTAATCATAGCTGTAATGCTCATCATACTCTCATGCATATTGCTCTATAAAACTTCCTCAAAAAGTGGCGTCTTTGAGAAAGCCATTTGGGCCCTCTCCTACCCTTCAGGACCAATATATTTCTCTTAATAAATAACTTCTTATTCTTAACTTCTATTGCCCTTAGAATTCATTTCTTAATTCGTAGAAAATACAAACTCAGCATATCAGATATCTAACAGGGCAGGAATTTAATACTTTCCTAATATCATATTTGGAGGTTCAGATATCACCCCTATAACATTTTCAGCCTCAAAATAGTTTTTTTTTTTTTTTTTTTTGGATTTTTGAGACAGGGTCTCACTGTGCAGTTCAGGCTGGCTTTGAGCTCACTTTTGTAGCCCAGGCCGGTCTCGAACTCACAACGATCCTCCTGCCTCAGCCTCCCAAGAGCTGGGATTATAGGCGTGAGCCACCACGCCCAGCTGAGCCTCAAAATAGTTTTTAAAGGCTTGCATTATTTCTTTGAGCTTGGATTATTCATTGATCTTTCACTGTAAGCAGAGGTTCTAGATACTTAGTATAGCAAAAAGCATCTTTCCTTCACTTATTTATATTTTAGTGACTCACTAAGAAAACAAAGAAGGAAATAAAAATAAATAAAAAATTTAATGGGTTCTAGGAAGCAAAGATAAAAGGTACAAGGATTAGATTTTTATTTGATTAAAGGTTTTAGGCTATAGAGTGAAAAGACACAATTCAGATCTTAAGAAATGTCACTTGCTCGCTGCAGGTGTGTGAATACATAGAGGAAGGATGTATAGAGAGATATGGAACAGATTGGGCATATCATGAAGGTTACTGGGACTCAACAGATACTGAGGGGATAAAGAGAAGTAGACAGATTCTTCAGGATGGAGAATCATCATGCATTGATGACTGGATGTGGAGTGAAAAAGATAAGAGACAGAAAAACATCAGGGTAATTCTTGGGGGTCTGGCTTGAATGCGGGTGAGTGGACAAGCCACTTATTGAGGGGAGAGAGATGAAAGAGCATATTTCAATTGCACTAGGGATGGTAGGGTAGAGATCTCTGTTGTAGGTGATGAGTACATAGTTGTATATTTGAACATCAAGTTTCCAACATATGTCTTGGAGGGCAAGGGCTACAGCATAAGATTTATAAAAGCATTCCTGGGAACTGATGGACTCATTGAGGAGAAATAGCCAGACAGGCCAAAGAATGAGGCAAAACCCTGCTTGGCAGAATGTTGTTTCAGAAGATGGGCGATAGATCGAGTCTGATTATGCAAACAGATGAGTGATATGAAGACAGAGAGGACCCTTGAGTCCAAGAAACATACAGTGGGAATGGCTCTATTCCTAGGTCTCTACTTGTTGTGTTTAAGTCATGGATTTGACCTTAGACCAAGACAGAGAAGAAGCCTTCATGTGCATCTGAAATGAGGAAATGGTGAGAAGGGTGGAGAAAAGCACAGCAGCGGGGGAACGAGGAGCTCTTAGGTGAGTGGATCATTACGCATAGCGTAGGTAGAAGGGTGCGGGATAAAGCCTCTACATACCTGGGAGAGACTTACGTACTGTGGATAGAAAGGGTAGGAGGTTCGGGATGTGGCAAAGGTCTGCTGCACTGGAGGGTGAAGTCTGATTTTCCTAACTCTCCTATCCTGCTTGCACAATAGCATGTAACTGAGTGACGTTCTTAGACATTAGAGGATGATTAGTTTGTCCAAACTTTGCAGCTTTCTTTCAGGCAACTTGGAAAGTTCTCTTGGAAGAGGCAGTTGCTACATATGAAGTCCACTCTGACAGCACCAGGACTATGAAGGAAGCCCAAGTTAGCCCTGTGGGAGAACCACTGGGTGGGGGAGATAGGAGGAGGAGTCTGTTGATGGGGGAACACAGGAAACACAAGGAAAGTAAACTGGGGTAGGGAGGAAATAAGAGATTTGCCTCCAGCTATCATTTCCTGGCTTCTAATCAATGAACCAGATAGATGAGCAAAAACCCTTCAGGAGAGAGACTTCAGGGACCAGTCCAGGTCACTTTAAGAACCATGTTAAGGAGGAGAGCAGGCGAGATAGTTCAACAGTCTAGAGCACCTGCTTAGGCAATCTTAGGAAAGCCCAGGGACCGTGGTTTGATTTCCCAGCACCACTTGCTGTGCCAGCCCCACCCCCACGGCAGGCTGAGCTGACGACAAAAAAAAAAAAAAAAAAAGTTTTGTTTGTCAGTTTTTAATAAATGTAATTGGGGGGGGGGGCGGAGAGGAGCTTCTTACCTTAGGCCCTGATCTCCAGAATTGTAAGACAAATGATAAATGTTTCTTTTCACCACCTATCAATGCAAAACAAAGGAAAGGAAGGCCTTTGTATTAGAATGGCCTAGATCAGAGGTGAAGAAACAGGATCTATGTATTTCCTTATTCAAAAATATGGCTAGTATTTGTATTGACAATAGGAACATTTGGGGCAACTGCCTGGGTTTGGTGGGATTGCAAGCAGAATGAAAGAGTCAGAAACAGAGTTTGAGAAAGAGGAGAAAATTCCAGCTATGAAAGAGACCGGGAAAGTGTGGTGAGGCTCACCACTTTCTTACCACCTTCTCACTGAGGAGGACACGAGGTGAAGATCTGAAGCCCAAAATAAGGACGTTTTGTTTTTTAAATGGAAGACTGCGAGGACACACCACTGGGCTAGTGCAAATGGTGCGGGGAGACATACTTTAAGCTGAAGAAAGGGGAAGGGTTGAGGTGAAGGAGCAGCAATGTTGAGGTGGGGAGAAGGGAGGCAGTGCAGCGTTACTGGGGGCCGTCCTTTCAGGGGGTGGGAAGGAAGGGGGAAGTAGAGGTAGGAGTCTGCTCCATGCACAGAGTATTCAGATGCAGCGCGGGGAGAGTGGACCTCAGAAGGTTTCTCTGTAAGTGTGTAAGTTGTTCTCCACAGCTGACAGAGGAATGAGGACAGGAAAACTGAAGACGGAGCCAGGTTCTGAAACTACTGGAATTCTAACAAGGAGAACTCTTAATCATTGATAAACGTCTCTACTGATAGCATAATAATAAAGATCTTCAATGCTAATAGTGGGGCTTTCAGGAATATTAGAATCCAATAAAACGCAAGATACTTCAAGGAGCTTGTCTTTATTGCTACATATACATATAGGACATTCTTACTAATTCTTAATCACCGTATCTTATTTTCACACAATTCCCTGTAGCAATGGGTTTTGCTATCATTCGCTGTCATTTTCAAAGGAAAACAAGAGAATCACATCAAAATAGGAAAGGCACGGAATATGGTAAGACTCTCCTTGCTGGAAAGAGGACACTGGACAATTATGCCTTCATGCCATGTCACCAGAGTTCATTAGATGTGCATCCTTGTGACTTCTTCTCAAGCTCATTCCTCATTGCTGGCAAATTTATTAGAAATGCAACCCAGACTTATAAAAGAAGGTACTTTAGGTTTCCACTTCTGTGCTTAAGGGCATGAAACATCTCTTCTTCCTATTGCTTTTGTTTCTTTTTCTTCTTTTCCCCTTTTTTTGTCTTATGGGGTGAATCCAAGTGAGAATCACAAGCTGACTCAATGGGAGACTTGACTGCAGTTCTGAGTAAGGGGCAAGAGCAGAGATGGGAAATATGTCTGCTAACTTTCTGGCCATGTTTTATAAATATCCCAAGCACAGCCCTGACACTGCTTTCATTGTTCACTTCCTTAGAAAAATACATATGGTTTTTGTATGTCAACCAAACTGCACAAGATTCAGCAAATTTTAAGCTTAGAATTATATGAGAAAACTGAAATGCATAGAACAGCATGTATTGTGAAGTGCCATTATTAAGGCAGGCTCTTCCTGGTAACATCAAATGGGTGGGTGAAGGTGGGAGGTAGGATGAACCCTGAGGCCACAGAACTGCGTACAGATGAGAGGAAGGGAAAGCAGGCGTTCACAGGACGTGGGTAACTTTTCTGTGGTTAGATCCACACTCTGTGCTGGGATTTCCACAAGAAGGTTGCAGTCGTGTGGAGATCGCAGGCCGTTTTCCACATTTCATTTTCAGTCTTCTGAACAATTTTTCTGTAGTTGCAAAGAATGCTGAGACACTCAGAAAGGGACAATGGACAAAGAAAGTGGGTTAGTAACTCCTTTAACACTGTAGGTGACAATGTGTGCTGAAACTAGGGCAGTAAGATAGAAACATTGTACAGTTGGAACCATAGTAGAAAAAGTTTCTAGGTTATTCTTCCTCCCCCAAACCAAATAACACAAAGATTTTAAGATTGAGCATAAAAAGAAACCCTAAGTTTTACCAACGTTTTTATTGCTATAGTTAACTTTAATACAGAGATACTAATCTATGCTAAGGAACATACTACAGCCCTGATGATTTAAGTAGTGTGATTTTTCTAAATCTTCTAAATCCTGTAGATACTGTTCTTTGTTTTGTAGCAGAAACTGAAGTTCATAGAGATTAAAAAGAATTGTCTAAGGTGACAAGTGTAGCTGCGGAGCCAGAACTCAGAGCCCTGATAGTTGATTTTTTCCACCCATACCAGATACTTCTATTTGCTAATTTTGATGATGTCATATTTTTGTGTATACAGGGTACCTATTAGTCTAGCTCATTTACTTTGTAAGAATTACTTTCCTTCGGGGCTGGGGAGATAGATCTGTGGCACAAGTGCCTGCCTGGCAAGTGCAAGGTTGTGAGTTTGAACCCTGGTCCCACACACAAAAAAAAAAGAATTACTTTCCTATTACTGTTATATTCTGGGGATTGTAAACAGTAACTAGGATGTCCTTGAGGCAGAAGTGTTCTCCTGTGCTTTTAGCTTCTTGGAAGCCAGCCCCAGCCTATGAAGCTAAGACCCAGGATTGACTCCTACACACTTTAAAACAGTTGACAATGGCTCACAGCTGTCAGAGGTGAAAGGACTCAACTCTGAAAACTGACACTCCTTATTCCTCTTAAAAAAAAAGAAAAAGAAAAAGTGTGCCTGCTTTTCTCCTGCATAGCTAATGATCATTTCACTATTAAATACTCAGAGCTTAATGCTTTGCCTCAAAATATCTTTCCTTTTACACTCCTCTCAGATTCAACTTCCAGCTTTTGGCATGACAGAATTCCTTCTAGTTCCATCTAAGCTTTCATGTGACACAGTGGAAGAGATACCATGACATCTTTGTTCAAATTCCCTCACTTTGAAATGCTTTCATTTTACTGATTCAACATGGAAGCACAGGGGCTGGGGAAGTAGCTCAGTGGCTTAAGCGCCTGTCTGGCAAGCACAAGTCCAGGGTTCAATCCCTAGTACCATTTAAAAAACAAAACAGAACAAAAAAAAACATGGAAGCATAGTGTGAATTGCTTAACATAGACAGGTTATCTAATGTTTGAGGTTATCTGCTGTCAGGGGCTGACAGAATGTTGCTATTATAAATGAAAATCAAAATTACCATGCAAATAGACATATATTTATTGAATAGGTGAATTTTGAAGAACTCCATTTCTAGGAAATGAACAGAAAATATTCTAATTCTAGCCTTATCCAAGTGTTCATGCTAACTTCGAAATGCCATTAATATGAGAATTAATTTACTAAGAACATTATGTTTAATCTCTGACAAAACAAAATAGAAAAGGAGGATATAAATGAAGGAATATATATATATATATAAAACACAAAATAGATATACAACTACTTTCTCTTTATTCAATGAGAAGAAAGATTTGTACTAATAGTGTTTTATTTTGTCAGAGATAGATGGGTGTTCCATTGTCATTCATATTTTGTAAGTTTGTGAGTTCAGCAAAATTACTCAACATAGTCCAATAGTCCATAATAGTAGTGGGTTATGAGCAGAACTAGCAATGTCAGAAGCTGTTGACTTGAACCTTTTACAGCTCAGCGTATTAATATGACTTCACTTTTTATACCTCGTGGTTATGCTTTCCTGCTGGATTGTTAAGACCAAGATGAAGCAAACCTTATGTAACAAAAGATGTAACTTTTGCATCTAAAAAGGTTAATTAAATCCCTTTTTAATTTATTTTTTATTTTATGGAAAGAGTAAAACAGAATAACAAAATAATAGGAAAACAACAACAGTTAATGCACTGCATATTGTCATCTTCAAAGTTCTTACTCAGAGCTTAAGATATGAACATTAAAATATTTCAGTTGATAATAGCACAAACCTTCATTTTCACTGAACTGAGACAATAATATACAGCTAACTTACATTTTTTTCTCCCTGTATCCTTTCTTTCTTTCCCTTTTCTCCCATTTTAGTTTCTTTTGGAACTAATTAACATTAATGGCACATGCTCTTTTTAATTTCTCAAAGGTACTGCTGCTACAAGAGCCCACATTTTATTTCCATTAGATATAGTTTTTATGATGTCTCTAGTTTTAATTTATGCATATTATACAAAGGTCAGCAAGCCATAACACTTTATATTTTTCTGACCCATAAGTGATACTGTTTAAGGAATGAATTGAAAAGAGTTCACATCATGATATTTAGACTATTCTATGTCACATGGGAGATTTCAAAAATATTGAAAACCTCTTTCTGAGCAGATTCTAAAAATACAGTGTTTAAGCTAGCTCTAACATTGTCATTCTCTTTTCTCTATGGAAAGGCTTTTTAAAAACCAAAGAGGGATGGGGAGATAAATTGGAGGTCTAAGTGACTGCCTGGCAAGTGCAAGGATCCTGGTTCGATTCCCACTCACCCTGCCAGCCTTGGAACACAAGAAGCCAGACTTGGTGGCACATGTCTGTAATCCCAGCACTGGGGAACTTAAGACAAGGGGGTCACTGTGAGTCCAAGCTGCATAGTGAGACCCTGTATCAAGTAAATAAATAAATAAATAAATAAATAAATTTAATTTTTTTAAAAAAGAAACCAGAGATTCTTATAGATTTAAAGTATTGAACTTTTTATCTGGCTATATGAATTTTAACTGCTAGTATGGTATAAGTCAAAGCAAAATAACCTAATATATATCAGGGATGATATCAGAATAGTGGTAGATAATAAAAATATAATGCTAGATATTTATGAGGTTCAATTTTTTACTAGCAGCCGTAATACCAAAGGAACTTGAAATAGATTACAATAACATGCCATTTAATAATTGGGTACAAAATATTATAATTCCACTACTTAACAATATTGAATATCATTAATAAGATGCTTTACCTTTTCTATTATATCTGTGAAATTCAGTATATGTTACACTTATAAAAACCTGTCAATTCGTAGTAGTCCTATTTTAAAGACTGAATTCTTCCCTGTTGCTAGGGACTAGCATATTGGAAAGCCCAGGCTTAGGTTAACAGTGGAGAAAACCTGTTAGACGGAAGTGAGAATAGTTACCCAGAATGCTTCCTCCCTTAAACAGCAGTTTTAATATATTCAGTTCTTCTTCTTTCCATTTTCTAAATAGTTCTAGAACAAATTTCAGTTCAAGGCAACATTCTGGAATTAGGAAGACAGTGTTAGGCTTTTCTACAGAAACAGAAATAGAAACAATAATATTTTAGTTATTCTTCTCATTGCTCAGACAAAATACACAACACCCAAAGTTAAAGGAAGACAGATTTACTTAGCTCATAGCTTAAAGAGGTTTCAGTTATAATAGGATGATTTTAAGGCAAAGTGGCTTCAATGAGGAGAGAAATTCATTGGGGTCAGATGACAGCAAAAGCAGCAAGGGCAAAGGCGAGGGAAAGCTTTTTCTGTTCTTATATTATAAACAGGCTACCTATCCTAGGGAGGGTATAGTACTCAAACCCTTAATCCCAGTACTGGACCATGAGTCAATCACAAATTATGGATTCATTCATAGCAAAAAGCCTACCGAGCACAGGCCACGCGTCCGCCGGGGGTAAGCTGCCTGCGCCCCTCTGCCCCACCTCTGCGCTCCTGCGACTAACTTCCTGTTCCAGTCCCACCGAGTCCCAGCCGGTAGCACAGGCCGCGCGTCCACCGCGGGTAAGCTACCTGCGCCCCTCTGCCCTGCCTCTGCGCTCCTGCGACTAACTTCCTGTTTCAGTCCCACCGAGTCCCAACCAGTAGCCGAGCCCGCGCGCCGGCTGGGTCACGATCCTTGGCCCGCCTTCCCCTCCCTCGCCCCCCCTCCTTTTTCTTTCTTTTTTTTGAACCCATCCAGTCCAACCTCCAGCACCGAACTCATCAAACATCTTGTCTGGCAACCGATCTGGTCCACGACCCTACCAGGACTACTCAATCCCAAAGCTCCACCTCCACCTACAGACCACATCCCCCAGGATTCACAGAAGCTGGCAGCCAGAGCTCCAGCACAGAGTCAGAAACCTCTGTAAAGGAACCAGGTTGGAGTCTCCAGATCAAACGCCCATAGACACAGCATAACGCCACCAAAGTGCAGAGGCCACTTCCATACAAAATGATAACAACAAGGAGTAGGATGGAATCTCAGGGCCCGTGCCCACCAAACCAAATAATGAAGACACTAGCATGGAAGAAAATAGGAACCATACAGATGAAACCTCTGAATTGGTAACATCTGAGGCAGACACACAAGTGCAGAAACTTATAGAGCAAATGAGATCAGAGATAACATATGAAGTAAAAAAAGAAATACGTGAAGTGGAAAAATGGCTGGAGAAACGTATAGAGGACATTAGAGCAGAAATAATATCCAAAGTTGACAAAGATATGCCTAAATCAATAGCATCCCAAGTAGGGGAACAACTACACAAAAGTAGAAAGGAGAACAGAACAGAAATAATCTCTGTATTAGAGAGAAAGGATAACCATAATGACAGACTTCAATACTATTAAAGAAGACATCGATAAAAAATTAGAGGAGAATAGAAACACGATGGACTCCCTGACGGAGCAATATAGGAAAGACATAGATTGCATGAAACAGTTTCAAAGAGATATACAAGAAAATAAAACCTCGATCACAAGTTGGCAGAGCGGAATGAACGAAAATGAAGATAGAGTTTCCAACCTTGAAGACACAGTTGCAGCCAGTGAAAGAGTAAGAAAGGATCTTTTAAAAACAACCAGAATGCAGGAAAAAATAATTCATCATCTGCAAGACGATGCGAAAATGAACAACATGAGATTAATGGGAATCAATGAGAAAGAAGGAGTCAATACAAATGATATAAAAAG
>PVJA010041273.1:0-18013 GCA_004027025.1 Myocastor coypus
AAAAAAAAAGTAATGTGGATTTAGAAAGGTTAATGTTTAATTGTTTGATCAATCTTATATACCTATATGTATTAATCTAAACTGATCTGATGATGAAAATATGTAATATAACCATTGTTAAATTTAAAGAATAAAAAAATTGAATAAAAAAAAGAAATCGAAAGGTAGATTCCTGGAGGCAGAGCATGGGATGGGAGCCAGAAAATGATAACACCCCGGAAAATGGTCAAGATAGGTTATTTTCTTTCACCCATTTCCCAAAAGGAACATAATTGTTTTGTATCACAAACATGCAGTAAACCTGCAACCTGCAGCTGTGAGTGGCCTTAACTGCCAGCAGGGTGGCATCCATTAGTAGGAACAGATGTGGAAAAGGTAGGTATTTTGAAGGGCAGAATATTTTTTTGTCTGTTTTTTGTTGTGAGAATCAAACTGATGGGTTACATACAGGATTATCTCTCTCTCCTGTTGCCCATATTTCTTTTGAGTTAGGGTCTGACTAATTTGCTGCTGCTCAGGATCAGTTCAGACTTGCTGTTCTTCTGCCTTAATTTTTTTTTTTTTTTTGTCTTTTTGAGACAGGGTCTCACTGTGCAGTTCAGGCTGGCCTTGAGCTCACTTTTGTAGCCCAGGTTGGTCTCGAACTCGCACTGATCCTCCTGCCTCAGCCTCCTGAGTGCTGGGATTACAGGCGTGCGCCACCACGCCTGGCTATCCTTGATTTTTAAAGGTGCTGAGATTATCCACATACTCCACCATGCTTAGCCAAAATAAAATATTTTGAAAAATTAAGTTCATTATGTTCCATTGTAGTGAGTTATTTTTTGTCCGTAGCCACTTGTCAATTTGTACTTCTTTTCTTTTCTTTTCTTTTCTTTTCATGTTTTTTCCTGCACAATTATTCAGCTTTTGAGGTACTGGGAACCGAATGCAGAGTGTAAAGCATTCCAAATAAATGTCCTATCACTAACTCATAGCCCTTCTTGCCTATTTTTGTAGCTAAGTAGTCTCACTATTGTTTCTGCATTGTGTTTATTTATTTCTGTATTAGCTGAGCACGCAGGCAGTGATTTTATACTAAATTTTAGCCTTCTGCTTTCTTTGATATTGTCTCCATTATTTCCATTTCTTTGTTTTCATCTCAGAAATACTCATAAATGCATACACATCTAATTTGGCTAATTACTCTTGTAATTTGCATTAGATAAATTTTAAATTCCTTCAGCTTATCCCATTAAGTTTTTAATATTTACCAGACAGGTGTCTAACACTTGACAAGTCAGGCTAAGTCCGAGTTTCTGTCCTGTATGGGGTAAAAGCAAATGAAAGTAAGTAACTAGAAAAAGATTTTTACATATATTAATGCATATACATTTATGTATATGCATATAAATATATATTATGAAGGAACAAGCTTGATTCTAAGAAGCTGATCAATAAACATCTTTTATGTAGTAGGATAAAAAATTTTGAAGAAGTAAAAATTTGTGGGTAGTGGTGGCACATGCCTGCAATCCTAGCACTCAGGAGGCTGAGGCAGGAAGATTGCTGTGAGCTTGAGACCATCTTAGGCTACAAAGTGAGCTCAAACCAGACTGAGCTACATAGTGAGACCGTGACTCAAAAGATAAACAAACAAACAAACAAATAATTGTGAAAATTAACTAAAACTTAGAGTAATAACGATAGCATTGAAACAGTATCTGGCAGGGCTGGCAAGATGAATTAAGCAGTTTAATTTGCCTGCTTAGCAAATCTTAGGCAACTGCAGGGACTGTGGGCCGATTTCTGGCACCACATGCTATGCCAGTCCCACCTCCAGGACAGGCTGAGCTAACAATAATATTATAAATGCATAAATACATAAATAAATGAAATAGTACCTGACAAACAGCAACTGATTTACAAATAACTGATGAAGACATATAGTGATGTTAACTTCAACTGCCCCTATCATAGGGTAATAGTATCACTAAGCTTCTCTTCTGGATGTTTAATAACTAAGGTTTGTAGATCAAAAATTAGAGATAAAGAGGGCCTACAGGGATAGCCAATATTTTGGCTCTCGTCCTTCAACGTCAGTGAGGACTCAGGACAAAAGAAAATCTATGCTGTGATATCATGTAACTCAGTGGTACCCCAAATTTTCTGATCTAGGCGACTATGGGGCTACAGAAGAAAGGAGTTGACATTATATAGTGTGGCTAAGGTGAGTCATGTAGAGAGAAACCATTGTTAGGCTTTCACAGAGAGCAAACTGGCAAAGCAACGACCATGACTCACCCAGAGGGCTGACACGGACAAAATATCTACAAGGTGCTGTACACGGTTTCAAGGTAATTTCTGAGGGGATTTGATGATATTGTCAGATACAAAAGTTATATTTTTAGTTTTATAGGTCTTGTTTTAATATGGTCTTAACCATCCAGCAGAAAAATTCAACCATGAGATATAAAAAGACGTATTAATATGCAGGGCTGAGAAGGCTCAAGTCAGTAACTTCTGACAATTGCCAATTCTGCTGCTAACCCATTACTATTATGGACTATTGGACTATACTGGGTTATTTTGCTGAATTCAAGTACCTACAATATTTGATCTGGCATCAAGTATGAAAAGTTCCTTTAAAGACTTTTCCAAATACAGCTTTTCTAACAGCAGTGGAACACCCATCTCTGATAAAACAAAACAAAAAAAGGGAAATGTAAACAAAGGACAACTTTGTCGTTTGAATAAATATATGGCTACTTTCTCTTATTTCAATGAAAAGAAAGGTTTGGAGTATTAGCACTTAGACAAGATATATCTGCATCTTGTCCTCTGAATAACTACTTCAAAGATAGCAATGTATTAGTTATTATAACTTTCCTACTAACCTGTTTTGAAATGGTTTCTTTGGCATTTTTTCTCATTAAAATGAACCAAAAGTTAAAAATTACAAGCTTTTGATGAATGCACAAGCATGCTAATATGAATATTAAGAAGAGCACCTTATAATTTTTTTTTCTATGGCCAGCTCAGCCTGCCCTGAGGGCAGGGCGGGCACAGCATGTGTTGCCAGGGATCGAACCACGGTCCCTGCAGCCGTCCAAACTTTCCTAAGCAGGCGCTTTAGATCACTGAGCCATCCTGCCGGGCCCCGACCTCATCATTTTACTGGACTTGAATATATTAACTTTCTTTGCAATTTGGATATATGCTGTCACTCATACTAATGTAACTATGATCATTTTTATGGCCATCAAAATTGACAAAGAGGGGCTGACATTCTTAACTTTTATTAGTGTCTTAAGGAACTCTCCCAAATGTATAAGGAAAAGAAATTTGCAGTGAGCTGTTGCTTTGCTGTCTTAATTTTCTCAATAAAATATTTGTAGCTCAAACACTCTTTCATAGATTAAGTGACAGCTACGAAGCTATGAGTCTCTGTCCTCCTACAAATCAAATGGTCACGCTAACATGTGGTCTGATGAAATGGACTTCTCTCTCCTTCTAAACTCTGGAACATAAGCAGTCTGCTCAGTCTATTCACGCTCATCAAGGAAATAAGGGGGAAAGAAATTTTGAGAAAAAGTAAGCAATAGTGTGGCTTAGAGGCTGAGGTTAGATATTTCTGGATTACATTTCTTTTTTCTGGATTAGAATTTAGCTGCACAGGTCTACAAGGTATTCTTAGGAAAACAACTTAATCCAGGTTATATGAATTCACACAAGTTACAATCGAGGTAAGGATGAACTAGTAGTTATGGTGAATAGAATGTGCATTAGGACACCTAAATTAGTAGGTTAGGAAGGGGGATCCAAAGCTTGAGGGGAGCAATGAGAGAAGAGCAGTAAAGAGAGGCGGGAAGGAGTCAAGATCTATTCTGTACATTTACCAAGTTTCACGACAAATGTAATTATCATGTATGCAACATGTTCTAATAAAAATAAAAATTAGAAAGCCCAAAGGAAAATACTACTTCTATGGTTAGAACATGTAAGCTACAGTTTTCTATGGACACATGGGAGTTTGCAAGATAAAGGCAGTGTCACAGACTCAGGGGACTGTGACTACAGAAGCACAAGGCCACCCATTATCTGGGTACCTCACATCTACCACCACTTTTTTCTACATTTTTTACAGCAAGCCAGGAGACCAGAAGGCAGTTTTTCTGCTTCTAATACATTTTAATGGTTTTTATTTTATTTTATTTTATTTTATTTATTTTATTTTATTTTATTTTATTTTATTTTATTTTATTTTATTTTACTTTACTTTATTTTACTTTATTTTACTTTTATATTATGGCCATCTCAGCCTGCCCTGAAGGTGGGGCTGGTGCAGCATTTGGTTCTGGGGATCGAAGCAAGGACCCTGAGGTTGCCTAAGCTTGCCTAAGCATGCACTTTATCCTGCTAAGCCATCTCACGGACCCTTCATGGTATTTTAAAATATTGTTCTGATGACAAGGATTCTAATGAAAGACCTGTCTTCAAAAGAAAGGAAAGAAAAAAAAATAAGGAAAAGAAAACATAAATCCTTCCTTGAATCATTATTCATTTCCTTCTGTAGTGAAGCCAACCTGGCCTACAAGAATTTAACTGTGACAATTTGTGAAAATGGCAAAATGTCTTTCTAATTTATAATCGAGTGAGAAAATTCTTCTGGGCACAGAGCTGAAAATTATGATGTTCATTGAATGTTAAATGTTAATTTTACTTTTTCTTTTCTAGCAGCTGTGCACAGAACTCTGTAACACGATGCCCAGACGCAGAGTGGACGCAAGGGCCCTTCAGTCAGGGGAGCAGGTTGACGGGTTTCAAAACCCCATGAAATCACAGGTGCCTGCCCCTTCCGGTTTCATTTAGCGGCCTTGGGAAATGAAGGGACCTTCTCATGATCATCTCAGCCCTCTAGGTTCGCCAAACATGGAGGATTAAAATGCACAATTGCCAGCTATTGTCTTAGATATCCATTGTCTACTTAGGGTTCCTTCAGCTTAAGACAAATTATTCTATAGGAAAGGGGAAGCCCTTGTGGACAACGTACTTGGGGCCAATGAAAGCTTCAGCTTCCTGATACTTTAGCCAGCTGCAAGCACCCCTTCACAAAGGGAACAGGAATGTGCCAGAAGGGGAGGCCGTGTGGCTGAGCCTGCACAATCAGAACATTAAAATCTTCCCCATATTAAACCCCATGTGGAAGCCACCATGGAATGACTTCGCCCATGCAATTAAAGGGATATCCTTTATAACCCATAAATTCTGCATGCGTATTCATGTTCAAGGGCGAATTCCTCGATAGACAAGGCTCAGTGAAACTCCTTCCTTGTTTTCAGTATACACTACATTGCATTGCATAATTCAACTTGGAGTAGCATACTCTAAGAATAAAGGATGATAGAGCAGGAAAGAATCAATTATTTAAAAGCTCCAGACATGAAAAATAGCTGAAGTAAATAAATGATTTCGGGAACTCCTCCTACTCGAACTAGCACAGAAGCAATGGCAGTTGGCCATTCATTACTTAATGAAAAGTTGTGCCCTAAGTCACAGAAGATTTATTTGGCGTCTACACTCTACAAGATTTGGCGTGCACTTGTGCGTGTGTTGTGCCATCTGTCAGTGGCCAGTGGGGCCAACGGCATTGACTCCAAATATTTAGAAGCTGTTTGTGTTTCCTTGCACTGCGTCTCTACGCAAGTTTCCAAACCTGCTGGTGTGTGTCTAAGGGAAGCCTCTTTGAGTTTGAAAGCCAATTTTATTTCTGCACAGGTGTTTCTGTCGTAGAAATTGATCGTCTGGCCATCCTTACTCACATTTCTTTAATATAGCTTTATTCCACCCTTCCAGGCCCTTTGATGTGAACTATTGCTTTAGGCAGAAAAATTAGATAGAAATATTATAGACAAATAGGACCAGGCCTTCAACGAGACAGCATGGGAGACAAGGTGATTTTACAGCTTCACAAGAAGCAGACACCCCTGCTGTGAGCAGACCTCAAGACAAAAGGAGCAACAAATGTAGCCACATACTTCCCCAGGAATGAGCATCAGAGATTGATATTCTAAATAGGTGTCAATCACCTTAAAAGAGCTTAAATGAGCCTAAATGAGTCAGTAGCCCAACTCCCAGCAGGAAGAGACCCTGATCCCATTCAAGCCTGCTTGCTACTTGACTCCCTTCCCCATTTGGTGTTGGCTTTAGTCAATTTTACCTGAGCTGTGATGCTTGTAACCTCATTGGTTGACCATAGTTTTGTCCCTTCTCATGCTCACTAAGGCAACTTTCCATGGTTTCCACTTTAGGCCTGCCCCACCGCATGGTTTTGCACTATAAAAATCTCTGAAAGAGGGGGCTGGGGAGATAGCTCCGAGGCACAAGTGCCTGCTGGGCAAGTGCAAGGTCGTGAGTTCGAACCCTGGTCCCAAAAAAAAATATCTCTGAAAGAGATAGCTTCCTGGGGACCCCCCTCCTGTCCATCTCTTGGGTAGGAGCTTTCTTTCCTTCAATAAATATGTTCTGCTCATTATCTCCGCTTGTTCCTAAAATTTATTCTTCGGTTTTAGAGAACACGAACTCGTCCCAGGTGCTTCGTAGGCTGGAGATCAGTTTTCCCTATATCATTTGTAAGTTCCCTCGTACAGGTCATCCAGCTAGCTTCAGTTTTTCTTCCTGCATCACTAGTGCACACTATCGCCGTCGTCACCTCCGCATGTACCCAGGTGTTAATGGGCCTTCTACTTTTACCTTCTCTTTCAGTTGCTCTCTCAACTGTTCCCAGTATGGGTCTTACAGGTGTCTTTCCCATCTTTTCAGCTATGCTGGTTCTTTCTGCCTGAGGAACTAGATGCATGCTGTTCTCCAAATGATCAGTAAACTCATCTTACTCACCTAATTCATGTTTTTCAGGAACAAGAATCACCTTGAATAGCACTTGCTTAGGGGAACATGACAACCAGACTTGTGTAGCTAATGTCCTCTATAATTCATATTTTTCTTTGCAAGAGCTATCATGTAGCACAGTCAAACATTATTTGAAGGAATATTTGACACCGCTATACCAAAGCTACTAGGAAAATTCACCCAAGATGAGAACATGTGAATGCACTTGGTGAGAAGGAAACAATTACAGCATCTAAGGACAGAAACGTCACTTAGGCAGAGCTGCAAGCCATGAAAAGCAAATTTCAGAATGTATGGATTGAAACAAGCAGCTTTGGGGTTGGGGAGATAGCTCTGTGGCACCAGGGCCTGCCTGGCAAATGCAAAGTCACGAGTTCAAACCCCAGTCCCACAGGAAAAAAAAAAAAAAAAAGAAAGAAAAGAAACATGCAGCTTAAGATGTATGTATCATTGGACCATTTCCCTTAAACTCCCTAGAAAGTCTCCAGAATTCCTCCATTAAAATCTCACTTGTAAATTCCAGGTTGACTACAGGTACATAGATTATCACCTTTTAGACTCGTGATCATTTACATGACAGCATTAGGAAATTTCTATTTGGGAACCGTGTTCCTAGACAGAAACACAGAAACACAACACTGTGTCCCACTAAAAAAAAAAAAAAAAAAAAAAACAGCACCTGCAAACAGCACCAGCAGATTGTATCTCCATGAGAAAAAAACCAGATGAATCCAAACTCATTCACATTCTCAATGTCATGCTCTGTGTTTCCCTTTCTAAATGCTTAACCTCGGGTTGATCATATGAGGATCCTGAACTTCCATTGTATTTGTCAGGGTTCTCCAGAGCCAAAAAAGCAGTAAGATACATATAAGCATAAAAAAGATTTCATAAGAGAATTAGTTCATGCGATTGCAAGTGCTAAAAATGTACAAGACTGACCCATTGCTGATCAGAAACCCAGGAACCATTAGTTGTCACACTTATATTTTAGAGTGGCTTGGATACTAACATGCCTATCTTAGCACTCTTTTTAGTACTATCACTAAAACCTTCTTTGGAAATTGCCCAGGACAGACTCTATTACTTTGTGTCAAACAATAGATACTCAATAAATGGCCACAAAGAGGAACAGAAGAAAATAAATGGGGTAGAAAAATCGGGACAAGGGAGCGAGAGAATATTTCTTTCTATTCTCTTCTTCAAAAGACTCCATATTTTTCAAAAATTAAGTAACAGTGAAGAGAGTATAACCCATCTAGCTGTCAATAAGCAACGTTAACTATAGATCTATCTATATATTCAAGCTATGTGGCAGGTCATGGGTGTTTATTGATTTCTTTCCTCTGAAATAGATGGTTTTGTTTAGCTTTGAAAAAGTGAACAATCTTCCTGACACCAACTACTTGTTTAATAGTTTTGGAATAATCCATTTCATTAAGATGATGACTTATTACACCCAGCCTTCTGCTGTCTGGCAAACCATTGATTTAAGGTCGTTTCACACTTCTATAGCATCTAATAAATTGGTCCCAGTCGGCAGGGCTGTGTTGTATACGCATCCCTCACTGAATAAACACTGGCCTCGCATAGTTTAGAACATGCCCATAGATTTGTTTTCTGGACATGATCCTTCCCCTCCAAACCCTTCCAATAAAATAGTCACTGATTTTTTTATAACTCACATAAAATTTTTAGATAAGTAGAGGGCACCACCATCAATATTCATAGTTTGATTTATTGGAGTAGAGAGTATTTCACTAAATCCTCCCTGTAAATCCAGTGTGCGAGGTAGTTAGTGTAGTAATCCATCTCCTGGATATTTTAAACGCAGCATTAATGGGCTTGAAAGGTAGAGTGGCTGTGAATCACCTGCCCGTGATGCAGGTAGTTAGAGTCTTCATTAGCTCAAATGCTTCAATCTGGCTCTGCCTTGCTCCCTTATGCCACACTCAGGTCTTGGCTCATTCATCTTAACTCAGCTGCTCCTTTCCCGAAAGCGTGTGCTTCAGAATCTGTTAGGAATTTGACCTCTGCCTCTGCCCCAGTCCCACTCCTTCTCTTCCTGTACCCCTTCTCCTTTTTTTTTTTTTTTTCTTTGTTGAGAGTAATTCAGAGTACTAATTTGAATTTATAAGTGACTTTTAAAGTTTATTTTCTCCGTTTTTCACCACATATCTTTCTCTGTTCTATTCTCCCACGTCCACCCCCACCCCCACCCCCAACCCCCGCGGGACCAGGAATTGAACTCAGGTCCTTGAGTTTGCCAGGCAAGTGCTTATTCTACTGATCTATCTTCCCAGCCCCTCTGTTCTATTCTTTAAGTACTTACATAACAATTTAGTTGGCACGTAGAGTGCTTCCATCAGTTTGCTATTAAGCTCTGTGTAATAGTTGTATCTGATAGGTTGTAGGTTGAAGAATCATAGTGAAAGGAACATTGGCTTAAGGTGTTCCATTTTTTATATTTATATTTTATTTTATTTTATTTTTTTTGAAATAGGGTCTTAAGCTCACTTTGTAGGCCAGGCTAATCTGAAAGTTCATAAGATTCCTCCTGAGTGCTGGGATTGAAGTCATGAACCACCACGCCTGGCTGGCAAGGTTTTCTTAGGCAGCATCACAGGTTGAAACTTTTGGGGTTTTTAATTGTTGTATTTTAGGGAAGGGTCTACAGTGTGTTGGAGGTCTCACTACTAGATCAGATTCATAGTGATCTGCCTGTTTACAGCCTCCCAAGAGCTGGGATTACAGGCATGTGTCACAACACCCACCTTCAACTGCCTTCTCAGCACCCCTCGGGGACAGGGCCAGCAGGGCAGGCCTGAGGATTGAATCTCTGGCCCCTGCACTTGCTTGCAGGCACTTCGTAATCCACTAAGCTATTTGGCCGGCCCCTAGGTATAAACTTTGAGCAAGAGTTTAAGAAACTCTAGACAAGAGAATGAGTGTCCCAAAGTATACCACAACTATTTGGAACTAGAAAAGAGCAGAAAAGGGTAATGTCTAAGAACTTCAATTAGTTCAGCACCACTAAAGCATCCAATGTACAACAGAAGGAGATGAGTATAGAGCATTTGAGAAAACTTTTCAGGCTTCTACATTTACTAACCACTTGTGAGGTGAAAAAATGTATAAATTAATGCCCAACCAAAGAAGTCAATGGATAAATACCCTCTAATCCTCCATTGTTAAGGTTATACCCCTTGTTCATAGCTGCTGTTTTCTGTTTTGTTTGTGCTGATTAATGTCTCGCTTTTATTCCAGTCCAGACATCATAAAAGAAAACAGAGCAATTAACACAGCCTTTGGAAAGCTAGCTGACCTTGGATGGAGAATGAAAGTTCTTCACTGTTTACTTTGCACTGTCAGAGGAAGGAGGCACAATGTGGTCAGCACTATCAGCACTGTGACTTCTAGCTCTTCACACCTTATGCTTGATGAAATATTCTGAGCCAACGCCTCAGCTGGGGCTTTCACTCTATGAATCCAAGAATCCATCTGTTCCAATTGTTGCTCTAATAAGGATGCTGGCAAAGCCAGATGGAAGAATGTGGTCCTGCACTTCCAAACAGCATCTTAGAAGTAGAGAACAAAGACTTTCTTTTCCACCCAGCTCGGGGAGAGTGACATTTTCAATGCAATATCTTATAATTAATGATTGTTACACTAATACTATTTGGCAAGGGCATATTACTAAGAAAATAAAAATACTTGGTAGTTTTCTTTTCTTTTTTTTTTTTTTTCAGGACTGGGGTTTGAACTTATGACTTTGCACTTGCCAGGCAGGCACTTGTGCCACGGAGCTATCTCCCCAACCCCTAATACTTGGTAGTTTTAATTACTTTTGTAACTCTTATATGACAGAAAGGTACAGCCTAGAAAATACTGTAACTGAGAAACAATATTTAGATAAACTTTTCAAAATGATATTCAATGTAGAATATCCTTGTGAATACTGAAAACTTTTCATTGGGTTTTCCATTTATAGTTGTAACATCTAAGGGAAGTTTTTGCTATAATGGTTCAATTTTGTCAAATTGGAATCTGTATCCTTGTATCTCAGTAATCAAATCACTTTGCTGAGGTTGCGAGGATTCTGGGCTAAGAATGTGAGATATTTCCCCATAAAAAAAGAGGTGCAGAGGAAGAAGACAGGCAGAGCTGAAGCTCAGACACCACGCTATTCCAATCCTAGACTTTGCTTCTTTTCCTTGATATCATGAGTTTTGTGTCCACATCCTAAGAGATTCATTTAACTGTTGCCCTGGATCTAGAGACATCTTCTGGTTTAACTGAATTAGTCTGAGTTGTGTAGTTGGAGTTTAAGATCTGTCTCCTCTCTACTCACACCTGTACAAACAAGGGCTGATCTAAGTATGTTACTAGTGTCTCTATTTTTAAAAATCTGAATAAAAGACTCACTGCCACTAATTCAAAATACACTATTTACATAATTCTTGCTGCTCTCTTATCCATTTCTGGAAGACTAGAAGACCATGAATGCCTTTAGAAGGTGTGATCAAAAATAGAGTGAACGCTGCCGGTGAGTGCCAGTCAATGGAAAGGCAGATCGGTAAAAATCTTTATAGTGGTTCTCATGGAGATCTGGTACTGTGTATATTGGGGTTTCTTTTCAAAGTCAAAATGAAAAAAAAAATGGGCTGGGGAGATGGCTCAGTGGCTTAAGTTCCTTCCTGGGCCAGCCCTGCCCGTGGGGTGCACTGAGACAGCGGTTCAGACTGGACGTGGTGGCTCATGCCTGGAATCCCAGAACTGGGGAGGTTGAAAGCAGGAGAATCCTATGAGTCTGATCCACATAGTGAGACCATGTAGACCCTGTAAACCCCATAGATCCTGTACTAAATACAAAAAAAGCGACAATGACAATGAAACGTAGGAGTCATGAATACATTCAGCACATTGCCATGAGTGTGCAGCTGAAGACATCAATGTGGACTGGCAATGCTGCATCAGAAAGGTGGCGAGAGCACGAGTGGTGGGTGGCTTTGAAAGCGGGGAGGCATTTTTAGGGAGATGCAAGGCAGTGCGTCCTTTACAGCTGTAACGTTTTTAAAGAAATTAGACATTCACACATTTTTCAATCACACTTCCTCTGATTAAAATCTTACAAGATAATATCAGGACGTGTGCCAGTTTTACAAGTTTACCATGACAGTAGCTATTCATAGACATTTTTACATTCGAAGAAAGTCCAACTACATTGAGAAATCAGAACTGTGCTCGCTACTGTATTCCTTTTCGAATGTGTGTGGCTGCTATGGAAACCCACAGTCCCACACATGCCAGACAAGCGCTGGCTCTGATTTCCACTGCAGAGCAATTGTCAGCTCTGAATTTGGAGAAAATACACTCTGATCACATTAAAATCTAAGATGAATCTCAGAAAAAGTATCTACATATTTTCTACACAGTGTATAATTTGTTATAGGTAATAATTAAGCACAGTGCATGATGAATTTGCTATTGATAAAAATTAAACATTCACTGCTAAAGAATACAGTGTGGGGCATTGCTGGATGGCTCAGTGGTCTAAAGTGCCTGCGTAGGAAAGCTTAGGTGGCTGCAGGGACCGCGGTTCCATCCCTGGCACCACATGCTGCACCAGCCCTGCCTTCAGGGCAGGCTGAGCCGGCCATAAAAATAAATAAATAAATAAACGAAAGTTCTGAAACAAGAAAAAAAACATAAATAAAAAATTCTAAAGAATTTATTTTAAAAAAAAGATACAGTGTGGAACTTTATGTCTTTACTCACAATAAGAATATTTTAAGCAAACTCTTGGTTTTCTTTAAGCCTTTTAGATGTATTTAGTACAGGGTCTACCGGGTCTACTTGGTCTTACTACACAGATTTAATTCTTAGTGATTCACCTGTTTTCAGCCTCCCAAGCACTGGGATAGCAGGTGCATGCCACAAAGCTGAGTCTCAGTCACCTTCTTAGGGTGCCCTGGGGGTGGGGCCGGCAGGACATGCCAAGGATCGAACACTGGCAGCCACTGTGCTCTGCTTAGACAGGCTCTTTAGTCCACTGAGCTATCTGGCAGGCCCTTAAATCTTCTTTATCTTAGTTTGTTACTACATATAGAAAGCCTCTAATATTTACTTTCATTGTGTGGAATTGGTATAGGTATACAACACATTTCAATTACTTTTCAAAAAAATTAGTGAAAATTTCATTTATTTGTTTGCTTATTTAATTCTTTAGTACAGGGTCTTGCTCTGCAGCTTGAACTCACAGTGAGGCTCCTGTGTTACTCTCCCCTGCACTGGGATTGCAGGCATGTGCTATCATGCCCAGTTTGATGGCTGGCATGGCATGCAGTAAGCAGAATATACCTGAGTTCTTGCACTCGTCAGAGAGGCCCTTAGACCACTGAGCTCTTTCCTCAGCCCTAGAAATCTTTCTGTATCTTCCCTCCGTCTCTTCTCTCCCCATCTGTTTATCTCTTTGCACTTTGAGAACCATCTGTCTACTTCAGAAATTCTGTTTACTACAGGTATTCAGCTTCTAGTTATCTTCCCCAAATGGTCAAAGGCATCGTGTTACAGCGATGTATACCTACCTATGCAGAAATCACCACACTTCATGAGAGGTAAATCTTGGAAGAAGCCCAGATGTTTATCATCAAATGAGTAAAGAATTTATAGTATTTACACACAGTGGGGTGCTACTCCTCATCACCGTGTAAGCTAAACCTAAATCATTTGTAGAAAAATGGAAACCAGAGCATAAAGTGAAATAAATAAGACACACAAGCTTGAACATCTAATGGCTTCTCTTACATGAGAAAAAAAAGTGTGCTTAAATTCCAACAGCTTCATTTTATTAAATAATTAACTCAACATCATGGTACACTTGCTCTTAAAGATTCATTTGTTTGCTGACCTATTTATTTGTCAATCAATGACTCAAATATATTAAAAGCACTAGAATAGTATCAACATATTAAATTATTTAGTTATATGACAGAAAATGTACAGAAAAGACTTTAATACATGCTTCTTTTACAAATAATGAAACTCAGTCATAGTTAAAGTGATTCTCCCACAAACAATAAGTAGAATGCTAAGGATCCTGTCATATGAATCCATGGTGATCTCATTCAATAACTATGATAAATATTCACTTTTATTAAATTATTGCTCACTATGCCATTTCTTATGGTATGCGCTAATTATAACTTTGTTAATTATCTCAAAGGATTGACAGAATATAATGAGAACAGTGCAAAAAATATATGTGTGATATTTAAAAGCATTGGTATGTAGACCTTTTCAAAGCAGCTGGAATTCTGGGAAAATGTATCAGAATGTCGATCCACTCACCTATGAAGTATAATATGTCTAAATCTTGACAGATTCATATAGGAACACAGAAATGAGACAAAAGCCTATCAGGCTGAGAGAACAAGGAGCAATAAACAGAGCCCAGAGACAGCTGCACTCTGTTACTTGGGAATCCCGGAAAGCTGGGATTCAGGGTTGCAGATGGCAGCTTCTGTCCCAGGTACCCTGTTCCTTGATCCCTTGCTTGTGATACAAATGGTTGTCTCCTCCCCTGCCTGAAATGTTATCAGTTATCATCTGTGTGACCCTAGTGTTAGGGATATGGTGCTTTGTAGTTGGCATTCATTAAAGTAGTTGTGCACATTCCTTAGCCTTTTTTTGAGTCCTCAATAAAAGTGAGATTCTTGGGGCCCAGCGGGATGGTTCAGTGGTCTAAAGTGCCTGCTTGGGAAAGCTTGGGTGGCCTCAGGGACCACGGTTTGATCCCCAGCACCATATGCTGGGCCAGCCCCGCCCTCGGGGTGGGCTGAGCCGGCCATGAAAATGAGTGAATAAATAAACAAAGGTTCTAAAAACAAAAAAATAAAAAGTGGGATTCTTCTGAGGCTCTGGGCTCACTTTCAGAGAGACCTCAGGGAGTCCTCGGAAGATACATTCAAAGGGTCTTCTCCTAGTTTCTTTAGGCAGCGACTCATAACATACGACAGATTCATATTTGCATATGTGAAATTTTACTGGTTCAAGAAACAAAAGTAAATAAATTTCAAGTTTGTCAAACTGCTTTAATGCAGTGTTATTGTTTCGGCAGATGTTGCTTCTGCTTCCAGTTTGGCTTTTCTTCTCATCTAGGCACTTTTCCTGAGTACTGAAAGCTAAATGTTAAAAAAAAAAAATCCCTAACCTAAGTGTGCTGAAAAGTAAAGCAAAACTTTGGAAGTTTGTTTAACCTGGGTGGATATCCAAATTATTTACATCTGTATGGAAATTTAATTAATCTAATCATTAAAACTTAAGAGATTTCTCATATGTAGTTGCAAAATATGTTTTTGTTACTTAATGCAAATATTAGGGTGGTATGTAAAATGAATTCATCAACCTAAAATCAAATAAATTACTAATTATGCAAATAAAATAAACTGTCTTGAAACTCTTTTGAATGATTTGTTCTTGTTGCTTGGCCAGTATAAATTATTTTTATTTTCTCAAGCTTTATACTTAATTTAATCTGTCTATTAGTTTTAGAGTTATTTTTAATTTATTTAAGGATACCACTTAGAGGACAGTTTTCCAAACCTCCTCTGCCCCATGAACAAGTTTCAGTCAGTAGCCTAGTCAGCTAGTATCCTAATTTTTTCAATTACTCAGTTATTTGTCTGCATATTTTGCGTATTACATGTGGCAGGGATAAGCAGAGTATCATAAAATTTAAAATTAATCTAAAACATATATTTGTTTTTTCCTTTATAGCTTACACAGTCTACATAGTTTTGTTCATGTGTACCTTGGGAGTTATAGTCACAATGTTATTTTACAATAATTTAATTTGCATGAATTCACATTCAAGTTCTACAACATGCTGGCACGTTGCTCTCATATATCTCTGTTCCCCAAACTGGACATAATTACTATTATAGATAGCATTTTACATACAAAAAATTGTTCATAACCTAGAATTAAAAATTTTATTTATCAATTTATTTTTTCTGGCTGGCTCAGCCCACCCTTGAGCAGGGCTGGTGTAGTACGAGGTGCTGGGGATTGAACTGCAGTCCCTGTGCTTGCCTAAATGGGCACTTTAGATCACTGAGCTATCTCACTGTCCCCCAATTGTGTTTTTAAATCAGATAAAAAATGCAGGCAAGAGATATCTTTGTTGCAATTTATGTTCACCTCTGTGGCTTCTGCTTTTTATGAGTGGTCTAACGCAGGGTCTCCTTCTCCAGCCCAGTGGCTCTCTTTAGCAGTTATTATAGTGCAGGACTTGTTGAATCGGAGAAAAAAATCAACTTCTCCTTTGAAGACCTCTTAATTTCTGTTGTTTTAAAAAATTGTAGTTCTGAGCCGGGCGTGGTGGCACACGCCTGCAATCCCAGCACTCGGGAGGCTGAGGCAGGAGGATCAGTGCGAGTTCAAAACCAGCCTGGGCTACAAAAGTGAGCTCAAGGCCAGCCTGAACTGCATAACAAGACCCTGTCTCAAAAAGACAAAATAATAAAAATAAAATAAAATAAAATAAAATAAAATAAAATAAAATTGTAGTTCTGTTACATAGGGAGTCTTTGATCACTACATGGCTTTTATTTCAGAAATTTTAGTATGTCATCATACAGCCTTTGAATTTCCATTTTTTCTCTTTCTTCCTTTCTTTACTTTCTCTTCTCTACTCCCCCCCACCACCGCCCTGCTATGTTAGGTGGAATCTTGTTATGTTGCTATTCTGCCCACCCTAGCCTTAGGTTTGAATTCTGCTGCCTCAGTCACCCAAGTAGCTGTGATTACAGTGGTTTACCGCCATGCTTGGCTCCCTCATTTCCTTGGACTATGAAGCAAAGTATATTATCAACCTTCTAAGAATTTCTATCCTTGGGGCCTGGCGGGATGGCTCAGTGGTCTAAAGCGCCTGCTTGGGAAAGCTTGGGCGGCATCAGGGACTGCAGTTCGATCCCCAGCACCACATGCTGCACCAGCCCTGCCCTAGGGGAGGGCTGAGCCAGCCATAAAAATGAGTGAATAAACAAACAAAGGTTCTGAAACAAGAAAAAGAATAATAAATAATTTCTTTCTAAAAAAAGAATTTCTTCCCTCTTGAATTTACTTCCTTCTTGCTATTTTTCAAAATCTTTTGTCTTTATTTTCAAGTAATAATATGACTCAGTGAGAACCGCTAAAATTTTCTTGGCTAGAGTTCATTTTATTCTTGCATATGCACAATTTACACCTAATTTGGGAAATTTAAGCCATTATTTCTGCAAATAGGATCTATCCATTTTCCTTCTCTTTTCTCCTTCTATGTGACCATTATGGCAACAGTCTTTGACATACTGGTCTGTCTCACAGTTTTTTCAGGCTATTTTTTTTTATTCCTTATTTTTTCTGTTTGCTATACCATATAATCTCGAAAGGTCTATTCAAATTAATAGATTATTTTTTGTTTATATTTTGAAATATATGACTTAGGTCTAAAAAGTGAACTTTGAAATCCATGTTTGGGTTAGTTAATTTTACTAATTGTGTAATGACTTTCTGTATTATGTGCTATTACACTTAATCTTTTATACATCATTTCTGGTTCTTTGCACATATTTAAATAACTGGTTGAAGGGTCTGAGGAGATAGCTGAGTAAAATAAGCACAAGATCCTGAGTTCAATCTCTGGTTCCTCAACCTAAATAAATAAATAAATAAATAACTGATTTAAAATTCTACTCTAGAAATTTCAGAATTTCAGGGGTTTTTTCATACTCATATTTCCTTTTTTTCAACTTTTTTATTGTTTAAATTTAGCAATGGTTATATTACATATTTTCCTCATCAGATCAGTTTAGATTAATACATACAGGTATATAAGATCGATCAAACAAACATTAACCTTTCTAAATCCACATTACTTTTTTTTTTCTTTTCCCCCTTCTTTTCTTTGAAAGTTGACATATTGCATATTCTCCTCACAATCATTCCATAGAGTGCAGTGTGTGGGCATGACCCACCTCCCTATTGATGTTGCATAGAAAAAAGAAAGAAAAAAAAAGGAAAGAATATACTTCTCTTTGGACTAAGAGGAAGCAGATACATACACAGTCAAAGGTTTTGCAAT
>PVJA010041274.1:0-18166 GCA_004027025.1 Myocastor coypus
CAGCGGGTGCACTGTCTCAGCTCCCAGCGGTGCAGTTTGGGTCTGGGCTGGAACAGGAAGTTAGTCGTGGGAACGCCTACATGTGCATTTCTATGCATATGATTTACAAAATTCTCAAAAATTATTAATTACATAGTGTGTTATGTATGTAATGAAAGGCAAATAATGCAGAAAAACTGCAGACAGAATTCAGAAAATTTCTTTGAATTTCCATGTGAGATCAGTTGTAATTAGTTGGACATTGGTCATGTGACAGAATCTAGATAATGTGCTAAGTTTGAATTACTGAGAAAAAATGTACAAATTCTGCATAGTGACAGATACATAAAAGTCCTTTATATCATAAAATCAATCATGTTATGTCATTTCTGATCCTTATGGTTTTGGTAATATATTAAGTTTCAACTTTATGTTTACAAAATATCTATCATTAACTTATCACTGATTGTTATAAGACACTGAAATTGCATATATTTGAAATATGTCAACCATATACACCTGGTATTCCTCTGATATACAAGAGAAAACTGAGTCACAAAATGTTAAAATACTTATTCCAAATCACACTCCAATAAATTGTGGTTGAGAATTTAAACAAATCCCATGTATCTCTATCTCCAACGTATTAATAAAAACATTTGACAGAGGTTCAGAAATGAAAAAAACTACTGAGGAACCCATTTCTCCACTCAGACCATCCAAGAAAAAAATTGTGAAATTTGAGGTACACATGAGAGAAGTAACTATAAAAATGGTTATGAACTAAAAGAGTTATACGAAAGAGATGCAGAAAAAAAGAAAACAGGAAAATAATAAACATATGGATAGGTGTATGATGTATTGTGTTTATATAGAAAAATGCAGTCAGAAAAGCTAAAATTCTGGCTTGGTGACATTCTAGGAATAGTTTTAAATGTCAAGGACAAGAATATTACCGAGATCCAGAAGGGGATGGAAAGGGCTGGTGAGATAGCTCCATGGCACAAGTGCTTGTCTGGCAAGTGCAAGGTCATGTGTTTGAACCCCAGTCCTGAAAAAAAAAAAAAAAAAAAAACTATCAGAAATGTGCAGTATTTCGCAAGTAATAGATTATACTGTTATACTGTGCTGGAAATCTGTTAAGGATATTAAATTTGTTTGTTTGGATAGGAAGGTAATCATGCTGTTTAATCAACTTGAATCCTGATTTTAATACTGGATAAGCACCCTGCTCTTCTTACTCAGTTAGGCAATAAGACATACTATGATTACAATACAATTGTTTTCTATTTTAAGAGATAATCTGGAAAATAATCTTAAATACATCAATGATAACTCCTAGCATTTTCTCACATTTCATAAAAAGCAATTACTTTAAGAAAATATGCTCTTAATCTTTCAAATTAATGGAATTACAACTAGTCTATCAGGATATAATTTATTTATATTACTTTATGATTTAAATGACTCAGTCCTGTAGTCTGAAGCTCAGTTTTGTTCCCACCGTACTGAACCAAACGCTCTGTACACACAACCACATCTCTGGGAGTTTCTGTTACTTTACTTAGAGGAGATCAGCTTATACTATTTTTAAATAGAACAGGGATCATCTAAATGTCCCTAATATTTTCAATAAGACTTTACATTTTTCATATGTGCAATAGGCCTGCTTTTATGGATATTTTGTTTTTATTATTGTGACAAGACTGGTAAGACAGTTGATGAAGTTAAGATGGTGGCTTCAGTTCATGTCCAGGTACACACAATCATAATCATGGTGAAAATTCAGGGTTATAGTTTCTTGGAATGTGGAACAGTCTCTTACTAATTGGAAAATACAAAGTTATGTATGAAACATTTTTGATAAGTGTATGTTTAATATGAAAATACCTTCTAGATCTTAGAACCCATTATCTCATTTCCACTCCATAAGACCAAAACCTATAATGTCTTATTGGTTAGTGTCTTCTACCAGATAAGTAATTCATAATAATCTCAATGAAAACAAATACAATGCATTGAGGTTAATTTAAACTTGAGAAAAAAGGAAAGAGAAAAAAATACTTCAAAGAAAACTTTCTTGTACATGTGTCTGAACAGCTTCTGTTAATATGTGTACAATGCAGTGAAGTAGGTACAGTTCGCTTTTAATTTTAGTCAACAATAGGAAACTTTGAAGAATCATTAATTAAAAACAACTATAGTATTTCCATTTTCTTTCACTACACAAAAACATTCCCCTGTCCTTCATCAATTGTATAATTTACCAAATATAATAGCATGCTCAATTTCTATGCTGGCTTTCTTTACAAATTGGAATAATAATACAAGTTTTCCAGGCTACTGATTGATGAAAACTTTCAGGTCAACAAGTGTTATATGACTGACTATTTTAGTTCCAACAATATATTCTCAACAACTCTAATGGAATGAGTAAATACTAATTTTGTGTAACAGAGTGTCTTATTAAGGATATCTAGGGTGGATATATTAGGGGATAATGGAACATTCTTTGGCATTTTTTAAAGAATAGCCACAACACAAGCATCAATTTCAAATTCCACCTGTTTAAATAGCATTATAATTTTGGACACATTTTTTGCAACATAAATGGATCATAACAACTCATTCATGATAACAGGATTTGAAATAAACCGACTGAAAAACTAAATGAGCCTCATATTGCTAACCTTAAAATTCTTCAAACTATGATATTTTTTCTACTTTATGGTATGCTTTAAAAAAAAATGAATTTCCTTCCAATAACATGGAGAAAAAAGTATTAAGATTTGGCATAGAACTGAAATCCATATCTTATTATTATAAATACTCTTCCAAGTTTGAATATTTCTAAATTGATAGAAGTCGTTGACTGGCTTTCTGGGCACACTGTAAAGAAATTTCCTCTGCTGTTATATCTGTATCATGTGCCTTTCTTTTATATTAGCAAACTTGCCCTACTATGAATTGGAAAGCTTGCTTCCTGGACTAAGCTAATTGCTGGTCCTCATTTGTTTGGTAACGGGAAAGTTTCCTTTAATGTTCTCCCTGATACTTAGAAGGAGTTATAGCAGTGGTATGAGTAAAGCAAAAGTTTACTGGGGAAGTCTTGGCTGACCTGATCATCTTCATTTCCTTTTTTAACACTTTATTTTGTTGGTACACTGTTGGCATATATAGTGATATATTTCTCATAGAGAATTTGTACTTGAACATAGTACAATTTGATTTTTTTCTTTTCCTTCCATTCCTTTCTCACATCAACTGGTTTCCCCTCTCTTCATTTATAAAAGATTCATTTCTATTTTTTCATTCTATTCTATTTTTTCCTTTTCTTTTCAATATGCTCCAGATTATCATTTTCTTCCTGGTGACAGAAATACTAAATTTTAAAAGTTATACCCAGGGGAGGAATGAAATAAGTATTATGTATTTGTTTCTCTGCATTATACATGAATGCCCTGCTCCCTTTGCCCCCCCACAATCCACAGGCAGGAAGAGAGGTTAATTGGTATTAGAAGTCAAGGGTAGAGAAATGAAGTATTACTTTAGTGTCATTTATAGAAATAAGACCAAGCTTTATCAAGGGGTCATTCCTAAACTATGTGTCAAAGAAGAGTTTAAGAATAGCCTAGCTTCTGGGAGTTTTAAAAGTAAATTAAAACAATGTCATCAAAACACAAAAATATTGAGAAGACACAGAACAAAATTTTTGAAGACCTATGATTATATATCATAGGTCTTCAAAAATGTATATATATATATAATATATTATATATTATATATATATTAATCGTAGGTCTTCAATATATATATATATATATATATATATATATATATATATATATATATATTCACATGGTTTTGAGAAATTCTATACGAATTTGTTCCCCATACCTGCTCTCATAATTTTTCTTCTTCTTCTTCTTCTTTTTTTCTTTTTTGTCTTTTTGAGACAGGGTCTCACTATGCAGTTCAGGCCGGACTTGAGTTCATGTTTATAGCCCAGGCTGGTCCTTGAACTCACACTGATCCTCCTGCCTCAGCCTCCCAAATCCTGGGATTATAGGCATGTGCCACCACACCTGGCAGATCTCATAATTTTTCAAACAAATTTGGTTGCCATTTTGCTTGATATTTCTTAATTTTATGTAGAACTAACGTTGCAGTGTATACAACGTAGGAAAGGCAGATAATGTGCAACTTAATATGTAGCTTAATGTATGAATAAACAAATAGTTGCAGCGAACAATTACAGTTGTGGTAAAAGAGGTGCTCAGCGCAATCACTTTGCATCATTTCCACTATTTTAACAAGGATGGAAACTCCAAAAAGCTGATAGAAATTCTGAGGTGAATGAGAAGATACATAGGAGGCTCACAGGCTGAATAAGAAAATGGCTTTGTATTCTAATGCTGTAACATCTTAAGAAACTCTCACCATTGTGTAATATATGATAAAGAACAAATATAGATAAAATTGTACCTGAAACAATTTCTGTTTGTAGAAGAAAGGAACGCTCCAGTAACCTGAGTAAGGTTTTATTTCTTCAGTTTAAATGGACAAGAACACAGAATGCATGTCTTTGAATATTTGACTCACCTTGGATTTAAAAGAGTTCACTGTGCTTTTCTTAATTCTCTAAGAATCAAAGAACACAGTCCTTGTAAGATCAAGCAGAATGAGGCTTAGGATATGCGCATGTTGTTTAAAGAGAGCACCAGAGCATCCAACACTGAGGACACACATTTTCAGCTTCACTTTAGGGCTTTGAACATATTTGTGTTCCCATGTTTTACATCAGTATCCCCTTACTATAAATATTTGATCCAGAGTTTTATTAGTGCTGACTTCATAAAAATTGCTGAACACAACCTGGTGATAACCCACAATGCCACTTGTTCCTCAGGTGCAGCACTTTTCCATATATGAAAAAGAACAACGTATAAAATTGTATTTATTTTATATAATGTGGCATCTTGAAATTATTCCACATTGGCAAAACTTTCAAAATGACTTTGTAAAGGCTGAAGTATATTGTTAGTATATATCACACTTCTCTTATTAATTTGTTTCTAAAAGGACACATTGATTGATTACCTATGATGTCTGTTGTGAACAATGCTGCAAAAGAAATAGTGCAGCTGCCAAACTGACTTAAACATCCACATATGGTTGACATGGTTGAAATGTATACATAAATATATGTTGGATTGACTCATATACATATACGTATATATGTATGTATATATATATATGCATGATTATCAGATCACATAGTAGGCCTACATTTAATTTTGTGAAGAATATCCATACTGTTTCCTAAATAGCTGCATCAATTTCTCACTGATTGTGTACAAAAGTTCCCTTTATGTCCTTCAGAGCCAATATTTACTCTTTTAGATTTTCTCAGTTACTCTTTTCTCTCGTTGCTGGAACAAATACCCGACACTCAAAAAGAAGGAAGAAAAGGTTTATTTAGCTCACAGTTACTGGAAACATTAGTCCATACTCAGCTTGCTGCACATAGCAGAGAGCAACCATTTACGGTAGCAGCAAAAAGCAGAGAAAGAATGGGAGGAGCAGCGGCACCAATGGCAACAGAGAGCAAGTCTGTCTCCCTAAGTTGCATTCAGGCTATCTGCCCCAGGCTGGGTGCAGTACTCACACCCATAATCTCAGAAGTACTAAGACCTATAATCCTAGTGGATCGTGAGTTACTCACAAACTCTGTAGAAATCTGCCCCGTGATGGAGTGTGAGGCTTTTCAGCACAACTAGACACAAACCATAATATAGATAATTACCATTGTAGGAATTATGAAGTGAATTTTATTGTGGTTATACCTTGTTGATTAATCATTTAGAAAATTTCTAATATTTTCTGTCATTTGTTGATGACAAAATAAATAATGGAAACACATACTCACCTCAAACTAATAAAGCTTTTGGAATGACAAAATGAAAAGCCAACTATTGAATTAGAGAAAACATTTTCAAACAAAGCATCTTTTTTTTTTTTTTTTTAATTAGCAGAACATATTTATTGAGGGAAAGAAAGCTCCAGTCCAAGAGAGGAGTAGGAGGGGAGTCTGAGCAGGTAACCCCCAAACAAAACATCTTAAGGGAGGTTAGTATACAAAATATATAAAGAATTTTGCTCAGTAGTAAGAAAATGGTCCTCTTAAGACACGTAAGTTGTGAATTTGGCAAATACTAATGTAACATTTTGACCAATAGCAAATAGAAATCTAAATGCTTTGCCAATATTAATTTTCCTTTGGAGTACTCTCATATGGGATCTATGCATTAGGGAATATTTGTCAGCTTGTTTTACAGATAAACCAACAGGAAATGCCCTTTTCCCAAAGGCACAAATTTGGTAAGAGAGTAGAAGAGATTTTGCGCTCAAAAATTCACTTCTACGTGTGAATTGGTATAGCTTATTAAGCATATTATATTCTAACTTTGTGTTATATTATATTCTTAATATATTGATTCCCTAAAATAAATGTGTGTGTATGTAACAAAAATATGCAGATGAAAGGCTGACAAACTGGCCAGTTTGCAGAAAGTATGAAGAAAAGTAGATTTATTAAAAAGTTATCTATAGAACTATTTTTAAGGTAATGAAGTATTACAGTGGAAAAGCTTGTTCTAGAACATGCAAAATTGTTTCTATGAGAAGTATAATTATTCCAGAAGCAATTCAAAATTATTTTTATAGTCCTACTTCTAAAGACTGCCTAATCTACAAAGCACTGAAGATTTTGGTATGTACCTAAATATTAATTTGAAGTAAAATTTCATAAACTATGTTTCTATTAAATAAATTGCAAAGAACCAACCATTTTTGAAAACTTCACTTATAATGTACAAATTTCAAGACACCATGGTGAAAAATTGACTTTTATAATGTCAGCTATGAAATAAATACTAATAGATATGAAGCCTAACATATCATTTTCTTATCTCTAATCCATTGTTCTTTGAGAATAAACCAGATAGATGTGTGCTTTGTAATTCACATTTATTTAAGCAGAAGTCAAATAGAATGCTGTAGAAATCCATGACAAAATATATTTTTAATTCTCTTTACTAAGGAAAAATTTACCTTTTCTGATGTATTTTGCAGATGACTATATATTTATATTACTGTAAATGGTAACCATTTAGAAAAGTGTTTTTAATATGCCTAGATAATTTACTCTAGCTAATGGAGTTCTTTGTTATGTAAAGAGTCAAGTGATTAGAACGTTATAAATGCCACAGTAAATATTTTAAGTTATCTCAATATTTTCTGAGACCCATATATGTGAAGGATAGAATAGTGAATGTTGAAGGGAGTAATATTTAAATGTTGAGTTTATGTTATCTGTAATCTAGAAATGGTAGAGAGTTCATATAAAACTCATTCACTTGTATATTGCCAACAACAAAACTTTAATAAAATGTATCATTGCTTTCAAAGAAAACCTGATAAAACATTTATTTAACAACATGAGATTTACTAACAACAGTTTTTAAGCCCTCAAACATATATTAGTATATAAAGAAGACACAATTTGGAGTTTTGTGACGAAATTTGACTCTGATCAGGGAAAAAATTAAGAATATTTAACTTACAAATTTGTATCTATTTTTTGGGCTGCCCCTATGTCTCAGCAGATTAAAGTGCCTACTTAGGCAGACATAGGGGACAGAGGTACAATCTCCATTGTATGGTGCTGGCCCTGCCCCTGGAGTGAACTGAGATAGCAATTGAGACTGGGCATAATGGCACATGCCTGTAATCTCAGCCCTTGGGAGGCTGAAAACAGGAGGATAACTATGAGTCTCATCTGTGTAATGATCTGTGTAAATCCTGTACTAAATACATTTTGAAAAATTGTGCAATGTATATATTTTTCCTTACTAATGCACCAGTTGACATATTGCAAACATTTATTTGCAAACAATTTTAAAAATATTTTCCCACAAATACCAGGTATCAATTGCTTGTGTCAGAGATTGGCATACTTTTATGCCTTCTCAAAAGTTTGTAAAGAGATGTCATCAAATAATAGCATATCTCATTTATCTGTTACACACTTTGATAATTTTGATTGAACAAAAATTGAAACACTTCACTACAAAATCAGAACTCTAAAGCACTTATAAATATTAATTGTTATAATAATTTAATTTTATTTATATGTGCACTGAGTTCTAAAATAAAAATAGGCATCCCAAGGTCATACTGTTCTTCTTGGCAATATTATAGAAGAAGTCAGTATTCTGTACTCCCTACCTTGCTTTTAGAATCAAGTCATACAGTATCTCTAAAAGGTCATAGTTTCATTTATGACTCATACAGTTGTCCTGAATCCTGGACTCTTTGCTAAAAATGTCAGTCTTATGTTGACAGGGGAGGTTTTAAAATAGAAAATGCAAAATGCAAGTATTTAAGGTAAAATTAAATTTTCATCTTGGCTCTGCATGAGCTGCTACATGATCCTAAAGGAAAATTAAATCACCTCGCTGAACTTGAGCTGTTCACAGTAATGATAATAATATATTATATCTCCTCATATGACAAGGACTAAATTATTGAATATTTTTAGAATAGTCTTACAGAGTTACCATTAATAACACTAAGAAAACAATAGTGTTCCTCACTTCCTTGCTCCTTATCCATTTTGCCCACCTTTTCACACACATGTGCATACACACACACAGACACACACATACAGACACACACACACACACACACACACACACACACACACACACACACGGAGTCACGCTTCAGGGAGATGTCTATTCCTTTATAGAATGGCATGTCACTCCTATATTGTTCTCTTTGGTATTGATCTTAACTCTTTTTCTTGTTGTTGGTAACAATTAGTGCCTCCGTAATGCCGTAAGAACTGACGCATTCTAGTGTTTTTATGCAAATTTGCTTAATTTTCTTAACGAATTCCTGTAATATACAATTGCTTTTCAGCTGTTTTCAGTGATATCAGAGTTAGCTTTAAAATTCTTACACTTCTGTGCCAGAATTCACATTTATCAAAACTGAGGATAAATTTGAAGATAATTATTGCAAGTATATGTCTATAAGTCAATTTTTATTGGCTGAATAAATTTCCAAAATGATATGTAATTTTTAAAAGCTCATGCAATATCTTCTTTCTTTTTTAAAATATTTATTTATTTATTTGGTACAGGACCTCACTATGCACGTTGGACTCATAGTAATCCTCCTGTCTCAGTCTTCCCAGTACTGGATTATAGGCATGTGCCACTATGCCAGGTTTCAGTGGATGGCACAGCGTCCTCAAGGTTCTGGGGCTGGCACAGAAGAGGTAGCAAGAATTAAAGTTAGGTCTTTGTGCTTGCCAGGCAGGCGCTTATACCGCTGGGCTATCTCCCCAGGCTGAAATATCATTTTTAATCTTGAGAGAAGGCATATCCACTCCCAACTCTAGAACCCTTTTATACTTCTAATTTACTATAAACATCCTAACATCAGCCTTGTGAAAATTGTTCATATAATCATTCAACTAACCAAGAACTATTACTATTGTTAAATGATCTTGTCTGTGGATGTGACATGTCAAAGAATAATTGTCAAAGAGTTGAAAATATGACTTTCCACACAAACAGCAAGACTGGTTCCCTTCATTAGTGAGGTAATCTGTAGGAAGACAAAGGTTAAACAAAGAATTATTAGAACAAGAGTTTTCTAGGTGTTGAAATATGATATAGACATAAGGCTGTACTATGCAGAAAAATGGATTGATTTCTACATGCCAATGTAAATGCAGGCTAATAAGGCTCTGACACTACACTGGGACTTCCTTTTGTCTGTTGCTTAAGTTTGGGTCATTTCTATGATGAAGCTGCACCTGACCATCTACCAATGCCACATGACACTAAGAGTGAGTAAAAGAAAGACTTATCAGCTAGGACCATTGGATTCAAACCTACTCCTAAACAAGTTTAAAGAAAACTTTTTATAAAGGTTCTGGGATAATTAAAGCAAAAAATAGAAACTAAAAAATTAAGATAGGCAGAGAACCAGAAACAAAGTATCTCAGTAGATGAAGGGAGAATTAGAATAAATTTATATTACATTTGTCACCTGATGGGGCACAAGGAAGGACCATCAAAGAGAAGATGGAGACCTGAACTCCCTGCCACTGTTGGGTTAGGCTCCTGACTTGTCACAGAGATGGATTTCAGAGTGCATCAGTGAAAATCACAGATTTTATTAGTCACTGTTAAACACACTCAGAGGAAAGAGGGCAGTCCCTCAAAACAGTGATGCACTATGGTCCGGGAGTATTTGAATGTTTTGAGATGTGTTCTCAACGTGGCTGAACCAGGGTGTGTAATCCTATGTCCCTTAGGTTAGTCATTAGGAAGATAACCTAGGATGCAACTGTTTGTATGTGCTTAGAGATATGGTACCAAATTAATTATGTTGTTTGCTAGGGGGTAAAATTATGTGGAATTTATAAATCTGTTTAATTGAAGAGATAGACTTAATTTACAGGTGAAAGCCTGGGGCCCAATTTAGTGGCTTAGTATATCTTAAAGACTGAAAAAATATTGGAATGAGTTTCCTGAAAGGAAACAAAATAGGCTTAAATATAAAAGATGGGAAAATACAAAAAGAAAAAGAAACAAAACATTGTAACTATGGTTAGTGTTGATTATCCCAAAGCTATAGTTTTTTTTGTTTTTTTTGTTTTTTGTTTTTTTTTATGTGCTGTGTTAAAGTCATAATTTTTCTTGTCCCGTTCTACCTATCTATTTCTATTTCTTTTTACCTACTTCAGTTTCCTTAGGCTAACATATAAGTGGCAATAAATAGAACAGTTTAAGAAAAGAAAAATGTATTTTCTCACAGTTTTAGAATCTAGAGATCAGAAATCATGATACAGATATGGTCCAAAGACCTAGGTGTAGATCTTTCTAGCTCTTCTAGATCCCAGTAGCTCCAGATGAAGTAGGATATTCAGGTTAGGCAAACCTGATGACTAAATGGGTAGACTGTCAAAAAGCATATGAAGACTCTGTTGAATTAATCAACTTCAAATGCTTTTTTCAATTTTTTATGAATGTACACAAGTTTCAAAAACCTGGAAGGAAAAAATCATGGATCAATACTGCATATTTTTCATATAATTCCAAATGTTTCACAAAATTCCCTGCAACTCCGTGTGTGTTTTCCAAAGTGAAATCCTACCAAATACTCCTAAATAAATACTACTACTTAGTATTAAATAAACACTACTCTTATAAATATGTCAAAAGTCTTCTATATCTTGAAATGAAACCATTGTTGCTAAAATAGCATAAAGCGAATAAAGGTATTTAGAAATGAGACAAAGAAACTCATTTTTGTTTTTTCTTGTTTCTTTTAAACTCTTGATCAAGTACTTATGAAGGTCTGCAGATAAAAATGTTAAAAACGTAAAAAAACAAAGCCAAATTTGGCAGCCCTAAATTTACCTACTCCGCAACATCTCCCTTTAAGACTGAGGACACCAAGAAAAGAGCAGCTAAATAATTTTGAGAATTTTCAGGGATATTCAGTTGCCAGGTATTGTGATGCTGAGTTCCAGACTTCCCTGGAGCAATGTCTAGAAGCTTCTCAGAAATTATTACCTTAGATTCCTGGAAAAGTGCCACCCTGAGGACTACCCCAGGATAGAATCACCATCCTAAACAACGACAACGATCTTAGAAGAGCAAGAATGACCCTCAAACCATAAGGGTACCTTCCAAGATGCAGAAAGCAAAACTGAGAAGATATACACCCTGGCCCACTTCAGGCAGCCCCAAAAAGCTTGCCACATACTTTTTAAGTGAGCTCTTCTACAGTTCTTCATCACAGGGAGTTCAGTTACTCAGGCTCCCTTACTTTAATAGTCTCATTTACTTTCAACTTCCACTAAATAAATCTATCCGTATCTCTCTGACACAGCCTGTTATTCTTTTCAGTGATACAAGTCAGTGAATAGACAGCTGAGCTCTACAAGTGGGATGACTTGAGGTCCACCTCTCTACCTTGGGGTCCTATCAGACTCTGTTCAGTGATGCTTCCAACTCACAGTCTACACACAGGTATCTCCTCCACTTCACTAACATCCCTAACTTAGTAGAACCCTGAGAAATTTGTTACATGAAAATTAAATGTGTCTCTTTTCTTTTTTTTACCTCATTATTTTTAGAGGGAAAAATGTTGTTTCGGTACAAAATTGTTCAAGTAGCACAACATTAAATTCACTCCTAGATATTTTGAAGAGAAGTAGGCAAACAAATAGAACATGTCATGTTACCTGACTTTATTTATTTTTTCTACTGCAAGATGAAAAAGGAATTAGATAAAAGTTAAAAGCAGCTTCAGTTTGCAAGCAACTTGGAAATATATAGCTAAACTGTACCATGCAGGAATCCTTTAATTTTATAATCGAAAAAAAGAAAAAATGGCCTGTTGTGACAGTGATAGTAATGCTAGCAGCAGAAATGGGTGTCACTCAACAAACATGGGATGAGTGATCTTAATCTGAGACAGACACTGGGCTGTTGATCTCTTCTTAGTAGAAATGGAAGATAATAATATGCAGCATTAGCAGGAAAGAGAAAGTAAGTCCTGTGTCTATTTATTCTGCCCAGAATTATGTTTCTGTGAAGATGGCCATTCAGTATTTTGTTTGGAGAGGATTCAGTTTATTGAATTGTTTTATTTTCAATTCCTAACAAAGAGCAGAGCTAATTCATAATATAAAAAGCATTCCTAACTACAGTACATTAAACACCTTCTCAATCAGTTGCTTACTGCAATTGTAGAACCACTTGATTATAGTCTGGGTTAAAGTGATAGGTGGAAAATGTTAGCAAAGGCCCAAAATTAGTATGGGTTAAACCCTGAAATGCTAATTTTAAGAGAGTATTTAAATAGAAAATAGAGAAAAAAAAAAGAATCTTGAAAGGGGAACTATGAAGCTAAACTTTTCAAATTACAAATAAACAAAATATGACCTACCTATTTAGCCTGCATGTTATATAAAAATTCAAGTAAAGAAACATTTTTAAATGAATGTGGCTTCTAACATTATTATTCAGAAATTATACTTCAAAGAAAGCCTAGGAAACATGTGGTCTATTGTGCATTAAATTAGGAGGCCTACATTACAAATCCTAGACGAATGCCTAAAAATTGACCAGAGAATTAGAGAATTTCTTTTTTACACTCAGGCCCAGTAGCATGAGAACTTAATGTTTGGAAAAGAATGAAATTATATAAAGAAACTGTGTTATAAATAGAAAATAAATTCACAAGCTTGCCACAAATGATGTTTTCTTTGTTTTATTTTTAATGCATTTTAGCACAGGGTCTACAGGGTCTAACTACACAAATCTGACTCTTAGTGATCCTCCTGTTTTCAGACTTCCAAGTAGTGGGTTTGCAGGTGCATGCACCATGCCCAGTCTCATTCACTGTCTGGTGCAACCTGAAGGTAATGCCAGTGAGGCATGCCAGGGATCAGACCCCGATCCCTGCATCTACATAAGCTGGTGCTTTGGTCTGCTGAGCTAGTTGGCCAGTCCCCTGCACCCCCCACCCCTTTCAGCTTTTTTCTTTCCATTGATGTATTTGGAGGCCAGGGAATTTGGTACCAGGTTTCCCTACACAGCTCAGACTTTTAGTGATCCTCCTGTTTTCAGCCTCCCTCGCATCGGGATTAAAGGTGTGTATCACCATAACCAGTTTCTGTTCCTGGCTCATGAGCTCTGCTAGTGGGGTCAGCATGACTGTGGGACCTGGGATTGAAACCTGGTCCCTATGCTTGCCAAAGCAGGTGCTTAGTCCACTGAGCTATTTCACTGCCTTGCAACAAAAGTTTTTTTTTTTTTTTTTTTTTTTTAACAATTTAGCCTGCAATTAAAGATTATATTAATTAAACATTATTTCTGAGTAAAATTTTTCAGAGAAAATGAAAGAAAAAACAAGGAATTTGCTTCCTCTTTAATTGCTTTTATCCTATGCCACAGGATAAAATTAATAGGAAAAATACTCGTAAAAAACGTACGATAACTGCTACCATACTTTTAGAAAGATATTTTCTAAAAAATCCACTAGTACAATGAAGAGGATATTTTGTGTAGGTTACACTAATGCAAAATGAGCAAACTTTGGACAAAACTTTTCTGCTTAAACTACACTTTTACAAAGTGTGCCACTATAAAGTGTATTTCACTGTGGTATAATGGCATGTGATTCTTTTGGAATGATGCTAAGGAGTGGAATAACTTGGGAAAATGGGATTTCTAATCCTAGCTTTTTGAGAAATCTCAACACTGATTTTCACTGTAGTTACACCAGTGTATATTCCCCGCAAGAGTGGAGAAGGGTTCCTTTTCTCCACAACCTCACCAACATCTGTTATTTGTTGAATTTTTGATAATAACCATTCTTTCTAGGGTGAATCTCAGAATTGTTTTAATTGATTTCTTGAATAATAAATGATGTTGAACACTATTTTCATACATTTGTTTATCAATCTCTATTTCTTCATCTAATATTTTCTTTATTTTGAATGTCCACTTTTGTTCATTTATATATTTATTTGATATAGAGTCTCAATATGCAGTTCAGTCTTATAGCAATCTACCCTTCTTGGATTTCCCAGCCTTGAAATTAGATGCATGTACCATCATGCTCCAGGTTTGGGTTGGCATAGTGTGCCCAGGGTTTGAAACCTAGCACCACATGTGGTACCTTAGATGAACCTCAGGTCCTTGCATTGGTCAGGCAGGTGCTTAGACCACCGAGTTATCTCCCAAGCTCTAGATGCCCATCTTTGATGGGTCTTTATATTTGGAGGGTCAATTTTTTTTTACTTCTTTCTATATTCTATATCCTAACAAACAGCAGGCAACATTTCTTTTTCCCTACACTGTGGTTTCTCTTGCTGCACAAAAGCATTTTAATAAGATGAGATCCCAGGTATTGATGGGTTTTTTTGTTGTTGTTGTTTGTTTTGTTTTGTTTTGTTTTGATGATAATTCCTATGCAATTTGGGGTATTGTTCATAAAGTATTTGCCTACTGAATATATCTTCCAGGAGATTTAATATTTGTTATAGAATTTAGATGTTTGACCCATTTCAGTTTTAGTTTACTGCCTGATGAACTTATGGGTCTAATTTTAATTGTTGACCTGTGAAAAGCTAGTTTTCCAAGCAGTGCTTATTAAAGAAGCTAATGAATGGATAAAGGAGATGTGATTTTTTTTCCACACAATGAAGTACTGCTTGGCTATAAAGAAGGATATCCTTGAGAAATTTAATGTAAAAAGATGAACTTTGTGACCATAACCTAAATGGGAAAATGTCCGAAGCATATATGTAAACACAACATTTCATCTCTGGTGTGAGAAAAAGAAAGTATAAAGAAGGACCAAAGCGTATAATAGATGTAAAAGAGAAAGATAATGTTCAAATGGGAAAAGGAACAAAGGAGAAGAAAAAGAAGAAAGGAATAATTTTTAAATGCAAAAAACAAATAAATAAATGGAAGGAAAACTTTTATAAATACGAAACGAAAGAGGAGTTGAATGGATGGTATGAGAATGGGAAAGAAAAACCATCAAGTTGTATCACATACAGATACAAGTTCCCTACAATGACTAGGACAGTTTTGTATACCTACAATATGTCAATCCAAATCATTTTCTTAAAGAAAATACACCTTTCACTCAACACAACCAGAACTTCTCCATCCAGAACCCCAGCCCAGTGAGAGTGATGGACCTTCAGCCTGCTTGGGATAACCATGCACAGGATCTCTCCCCATGCAGAACCTAAGGTCAGCACGTGTGCAGGAACTATTGCCTGCTCTCTATGACTAGATATTTCCAATCCAGACCCAAGAAACTGTGTGAATGTGGGACATTCAACCTGCTCCACAAGCCCATGTTGTGAATCCCTCCCCATCCATACCCCAGGCCCAGTGTGTGTGGGGGAACTTTGCCTGCTCGCCATGACTGGAAATTCCACTTCCAGACTTCAGGCACAGCGTGACTATGAAACATTCAACCTACTCTGCACATCCATGCCCTGGAAACCTTTCCATTGAGACCCCAGGCCCCGCCTGTAAGTGGGAACTTTTGCCTGCTCACCACAACCAGAATTCCCCCATGAAGACTCCAGGTGAGGCACCTCCTGTGGAATTCTGCAGCAAAACTTTCTGCACAGATGCTGGGGTCCAGATCCATCCAGCTAATCCAGTAGTTGAACATGATGCCAGAGGAGCACATTAGGTTCACTTCCAAGGGCTGCACAGGAAGAAGCAGAGCACAGCAGCCAGATCCAGTCAGGCATATACGTACAAGTTGAAATTTAGCAGATCCAGGCCCAGTAAGCTGAGAAATTTGCTAGATCCAAATTTATAAGATTGTCTTATCTCCTTTTCACTTGATTTACAGAGGAAGGAACAGGTAACTAGGTGAATATCTGAAGAACTTGAAAGGGAAATGATCAGAGAGAACTTAGGGGATCTCATTAAATACAAATGTCTAGTTTAATATCGGCTGAGCTACACATACAAAATGTTTGCTCTTGCACTCTAAAATACAAACCCATTACTTACAAAAGTTTGTCAGCTGCTAATCATCACTGCTCATTATTAGTGTCCTTAATTGTGTTTCTGAAAATGTAAAACTATAACTGCCTTAACCATATAATCTCTCTTGGGGAAGAATTCCAGTAGGTGCTTAGGGAATAACTGCACCAAAGCTCTACATCAAAGGGCAGAGGACAGTGCTATCCAAAATGACAAAGTAAAGGAGCAAAATGCAACCTCAGGCAACAAGGCCACCCAGAACAAATGCAGGAGATGCTAACATAGGAGAAAATGGGAATCACATAGCTCAAAGCTCTGAATTATTAGCATCTGAAGTAAAGAAACAATGGCAGAAAGGTATTGAGGAAATGAGAACAGAAAAAAGAAATCTCTAAATTAATAGAATATAAAAAAACACTGAAGTTAAGTATAGAATAAATAAGGTCAGAAATAACCTCTAAAGTAAAAAAAAAAAAAATGCTGAAATAATAGCATCTGAAGTAAAATAAATAAATAAATAAACTGCAGAAAGGTAGAGAGGACATCAGATCAGAAATAATGTCTTAAGTAAAAATAAGGATAGCTATATTGAAATAATTAATAACTAATTCTAATGAAGACACTGATAAAGTATTAGAAGAGATTAGAAAAAAGGATGTAATCCTTAAATGTGTAATATATGAAATAAATAGATAACATGAAACAGACTCTAAGTGATACACAGCAAGTTAAAATATCAATCAGAATCTGAAAACATCAATTCAATGAAAATGATGATAGAGTTTAAGATCTTAAAGGCACCATTGCAGCTAGTGAAAGGATCTCTTGAAAACAATAAGAATGTTGGAAAAAAGAATCCAACATCTGCAAGATGATGCAAAGATGAACAATGTGAGACAAATAGGAATCCATCAGAAAGAAAAAATCAATACAAATAGAATAAAAAGAATATGGGAAGAAGTAATGGCAGAAAACTTCCCAAATATGGGGAAACATTCTGGCATTCAGATGACTGACGCATATAGAACTCCAAATAAAAACAACCAATTAAAAACACACCCAGACTTATAACAGTCAAAATGCCAGAATTCCAACACCAGAACAATATACTAAAACCTGCCTGAGAAAAGAAACAGATTACCTGTAAAAGAAAACCCATCAGAATATTGGTAGATTTCTCTTCACAAACCATGAAATCAAGAACAGCATGGAGCAGAGTGCCTTAAGTCCTCCATGAAAACAAATTCCAACCTATACTGCGATAACCCTGCAAAGCTTTGTTGCAGTTTGATGGAGAAGCGAAATACTTCCATGAAAAAGAGCAAATAAAGAAGTCCAGGATGACAAAGCCAGCCCAACACAGACTACTAAAAGATATTCTAGACAAGGACCAAAATGACCAGATTGAGAATAGAAAGGACCCAGCTGGGCATGGTGGTGCACGCCTGTAATCCCAGCACTCGGGAGGCTGAGGCAGGAGGATTGGTGCAAGTTCGAGACCAACATGGGCTACAAAAGTGAGCTCAAGGCCAGCCTGAACTGCACAGTGAGACCCTGTCTCAAAAAGA
>PVJA010041276.1:0-17956 GCA_004027025.1 Myocastor coypus
GACAAGGATGATCTTTACCTGGTCTGATCACTGGGCCTGGCTCGCTCAGCTCTCCCAGCTCCTGAAGGATTTGTTTTGCCAGTGACAAGGACTTCCTAGGTATGTCAGATTCCAAGGAGTTTGGGATTACACTTCTTTCTCTGTTAATAGACAGGTTTCTTTTCTTTTTTCATTTATGTATTTGGTACACTGTCTCATTATGCAACTCAGACTCATAGTGATCCTCCTGTTTTCAGCTTCCCCAACACTGGGATTACAGGTGTGCACCACCACACTTGGACTGGATCATAGGCTCAGCAAGCTCCAGGGGTGGGGCCAGATCAGCATGCAGAACTGGGGATCAGAACCTGGTCCCCAGCCGGGCGTGGTGGTGCACGCCTGTAATCCCAGCACTTGGGAGGCTGAGGCAGGAGGATTGGTGCGAGTTCGAGACCAGCCTGGGCTACAAAAGTGAGCTCAAGGCCAGCCTGAGCTGCATAGTAAGACCCTGTCTCAAAAAGACAAAAAAAAAAAAAAAAAACCTGGTCCTTGCACTTGCCTAAGCAGGTGCTTAGTCTACTGAATGATTATCTCGCAGGCCCCAGACAAGTTTCTTCACTATGAACTTGGTATGAGAACCTGGTTGTCTTGGTTACTTTTCTCTTACTGCTGAAATAGAATACCTGGCACCCAAAATTAAGAAAGGAAAGGTTGGCTTAGTGTGTAGAGGTTTCAGTCTGTAATCAGCTGGCTCCAAGGCAGCATGACACAGTGGCAACACTTCTAGGTCGCAGAAGCAAAAAGCAGCAACAGCAAATTAGGAGTGAGGAAGCCTCTTTTCCTCCCTTATATCATAAGCCCCCCTCCCCCAGGGGATGTTACACACCATATCCATGTCCTCCTTTTTAGGCTGAGGAGGATCCTGACCCCCTGCTGAGCTGCTTAAACTTCCCTAGTTGACACATTAGATCAGGCATTACTCTAGTCTTAGCTCTGAGCTCTTGAAGAAACTTGATATTCACCCCCCCCCCCAGACTTCTGTGGTTACGGCCACCACTAACTCAGTGGGTAGAGAACGCAGAGCAGCATGATTGCCAAGCATGGAAAGCTCCTCTTAACCTTGGCATTCCCTTGGCTTGATTCACATACAGTTGCACCATTAGTGTCCAACTCTCCTGCCTACATCCAGGGAGTCTAGACTCTAATGAGAGCCCTGAGTCCTACCTCAGAGGCCTAAAACACTTTGATGTACTTATAGCCCTGGGATTCTCTTTGACTGCACTTTGGAGTCCCTCTGGAGGCTTTCAAGAAGTACCAGTACAAGACTGTGCCAATGTGAATGGCTTGCTCTTCGGCCCAACTGTGCCTTTGTTTTTTTTTTTTTTTTTCCAAAGTTCCCCAGGTGACTATAACATGCAGTTGTTGTTGAGACCCCTGGATGTGCCCCTAATAAGGGAAAGAAACTCTTTTTTAATTATTGCTGGCTCAGCCTGTCCTAGGGGTGGGGCTGGCACAGCATATGGTGCCAGGGATTGAACCACAATCCCTGCGGTTGCCTAAGCTTGCCTAAGCAGGTGCTTTAGACCACTGAGCCATCTTACTGGCCCGGGAAAGCAACTCTTATTTGGCGCTTAGCAACCATTACTAAATTAGTAAAATGCAATACTCTTGCAACCTCTTTAGCACCAGGGATGCTAAATGGAAGATAATTTTTCTTTCTTTTTTTTGCGGGACCAGGGTTCAAACTCATGGCCTTGCACCTGGCAGGCAGGCACTTATGCCATGGAACTATCTCCCCAGCCCCTTGGAAGATAATTTTTCCACAGGTGGATTGGGGGAGGATTCCTACTATTTGTTTTTGTTTTTGGTTTGGTGGAACCATGGTTCAAACTCATGACCTTGCACTTGCCAGGCAGGCACTTGTGCCACAGAGCTATCTCCCTGGCCCCGGATTCCTACTATTTATTTATTTATCTATTTATTTAGGTACCGGAAGTCAGGGAGGATTTCTTACTTAAGTTTCTTTTATTTTATTTTATTTTATTTTATTTTTTCTTGTTTCAGAATCTATTTGTTTATTCACTCATTTTTATGGCTGGCTCAGCCCGCCCTGAGGGCAGGGCTGGCGCAGCATGTGGTGCCGGGGATCGAACCGCGGTTCCTGAAGCCACCCAAGCTTTCCCAAGCAGGCGCTTTAGACCACTGAGCCATCCTGCCAGGCCCCAAGTTTCTTTTCTTATTTACATTATGTTTACAGTATGTAATAATTACATTCCCCAGTGCTAGCATCACCATCTCAGCTCTGCCTCTTAGGTTGTCAAGCATTAAATTCAGAAGGAGCCAAGCCTAGATCCCCTGCATGTGCAAGGAATGTTCTCCTATGAGAATCTAATATTGTTGATGATCTGACAGAAGGCAGAGCCGAGGCAGTGATGCCATGGGGAGGAGCTGCAAACACAGACAGAACTTTGCTTGTTCTCCTCTTACTGTGTGGCCTCCTTTCCAGCAGGGGCTGGGACTCCTGCTCAAATGGACTGTGCTTATTTGAATACCACTGCCCTTTCAGATGTTATTGTCATCTCAAGAATAATGTTAATTTAATTTTCAGTTGAAGGACTTTTCTCAGATCATTTTTTTTTTTTTCCTCCAAGTTTGAGATGTTTTCAGCTATGGTTATATTGATATTATAGCAGGAACTTTATTATTTTTATTTTTTTATTTGCGGAACTGGAGATTGAACTCAGGTCCTTGTGCTTGCCAGGCAAGCACTTATTCCACTGAGCTATCTGTCCAGCCCCTAGAGCAGGAACCTTAAAAAAATATTTATTTATGTATATATGTATATACACACATATATATTTAGTACAGGGTCTCACTACACAGCTGGGACTTGTAGTCATCCTGTTTTCAGCCTTCCCACTGCTGGGATTACAGGTATATGCCACCACGCCCAGTCTCTGTTGCCTGCTCAGTGTGCTTGGGGGCAGGGCTAGCATAGCATGTGGTGCTCAGGATCAAACCCTGGACCCTGCCAGGCACTTAGTCCACTAAGATATCTCACTGATTCTATTATTTTATTTTATTTATTATTTATTTTTATTTTATTTTATTTTTTCTTGTTTCAGAACTTTTGTTTGTTTGTTTATTTATTTTTATGACTGGCTCAGCCCAGCCTGCCCTCAGGGCAGGGCTGGTGCAGCATGTGGTGCCGGGGATCGAACCGCAGTCCCTGCAGCGGACTAAGCTTTCCTAAGCAGGTGCTTTAGACCACTGAGCCCCTATTTTATTTTTTAAAGAGAGCACAAAATAGTATTAAAACAGAAAATTACAAGTGATGCAGAATTTTACTTAACAAAGTAATATGAACTTCACAGTGTTTGCTGTGTTGTCTTCCAACAAGTTATTCATACTACCAGATACATACATGTAAAATTGGAAGAACAAAAAGAGAGAGGTGTATAAGAAATTAAGAAGAGAAAAAGTACAAACAATTGAAAAAAGGAGACAAAAAAATTGAGTAGGCCAGCAGAAACACAGTGCAGTTGTCCAAACCTTCCTGATTGCATACATAGATAAATCTCTTTTCCCCATTCCCTCTCCTGTCCTTCTCCTCAGTTGAGTAGCTCTCCTTTTGAACAAGTTCATTCCCTTTTACCAATGTCTATTGCACCCTTCAGAGTCCATTTTCTCTTGCAGGTTCTCACACTAAGGAGACAATACTATGTTTGCAAATGTGGATCTGATTTATTTCACTTAAGAATGTGTTCTCTAGTTGCATCCATTTACCAATGAAAAACTCAAAAATTTATCCTGCTTTATAGTTGAATAATACTTCATTTTTTAAATTTTATTTTTTTTTCTTGTTTCAGAACTTTTATTTGTTTGTTTATTTTTATGGCCGGCTCAGCCGGCCCTGAGGGCAGGGCTGGCACAGCATGTGGTGCCAGGGATCAAACTGCAGTCCCTGCAGCTGCCCAAGTTTTCCTAAGCAGGCACTTTAGACCACTGAGCCATCCTGCCGGGCCCCTGAATAATACTTCATTGTGTGAAAATACCACATCTTCCTTATTCATTCTTCAATTGATGATCATCTGGGTTGTTTTTAGGATTTAGTTGTGACAAATTGCATTGCTATAAACATGGGTGTACATACATCGCTGTGGTGTGAGGCTTTCAGTTCTTCTGGAAAAATACCTAGAAGAGGAATAGCTGGCTTGAGTGGGATCCCCAATCCTAGCTTTTAAAGGAATATCCACACTGATTTCCATAGAGGTTGTACCACTGCACTCCTAGCATCAGTGGAGAGGGATTCCTTTTTCCTTTTTCTCTACAGTCCCTCTAGCATTGGTTATTGGGTCCCCCCACACACTCAGGACCTTAAACTTGCCAGGCAGGCCCTTGTGCCCCTGAGCTATCTCCCCAGCCCCATTGTTATTGGCTTTTTTTTTTTTTTTTTAGAACTTTTGTTTGCTTATTTATTTATTTTTTTGTAGCCAGCTCAGCCTGCCCTGAGGGCAGGGCTGGCAGCATGTGGTGCCGGGGAGGGGATCTAACTGCAGTCCCTGCAGCCTGCCCAAGCTTTCCTAAACAGGCGCTTTAGACCACTGAGATATCCTGCCGTGCCCTGTTATTGGCGTTTTGATGTTAGCCATTCTTTCTGGGGCAAGATAGCACCTCAGTGTTGTTTTCGTTTGCATTTATCAAATAACCAATGACGTTGAACACTTTTTCAATATATTTACTTGTCATTTGTATTCTTCTGAGAAGTGTGTATTTATCTCACATGCCCATTTTTGGATTGGGTCTTTGAATTGGAGGAGGTCTGATTTTTTTTTTAATTCTTTATATGTTTAAGATAGAAGGCCTTTGTCAGAGGAGCAGTTAGCTCTAATTTTTTTCCCAGTTTGTGGTTTTTTTTTTTTCTGTTGGAGATTTCATAGCAGAAATATGTGTGTGTGTGTGTGTGTGTGTGTGTGTGTGTGTGTGTTGTGTGTTTTTCAATTTTATTTTTTTGAGATAGGGTCTCATTATACAGTTTGAGTTGGCCTCATGCTTGCTTTTGTAGGCCCTAGGCTGGTCTTAAACTCATAGAGATCCTCCTGACTCAACCTCCTGAGTGCTAGGATTAAAGGCACTACCATGCCAGGATCCAGGGCCACACAGTGGGTGCCCGTATCTGGGGCTGAGATGGTGCGCCTGGGGATCTGAGTCGAGATCACACAGCAAGTGAGGCCAGGGATCGGATGTGCTTGCCAGGTAGGTGCTTATGCTTCTGAGCTATCTCTCTGGCTTCAGGAACTTTTATATAATAGTAGCATGTGGCTCACTGAAGAGAAACTGCATTGGAGCTGAATGTCCTGCATTGGGCAGTGGCCATCCATTGGGAAAATTGAGAGGCACCAGTGGCCCTGTGACTTTGTTGTTTTTTTTTTTTTTTTGGTGGGACCAGGGTTCGAACTCACGACCTTGCACTTGCCCAGCAGGTACTTGTGCCTCGGAGCTATCTCCCCAGCCCCGACTTTGTTGTATAGTAGAACCACATAGGTAATTTCTCTTTTTGGTTTTGTTTTGTTTTTGCAGTACCAGTGATCAAACTCAGGACCTTGCACTTAACAGGCAAGTGTTCAAGCTGCTGAGCTATCTTGCCAGCCCCACATAGGTAACTTGTAAAAGTCCCAAAGCCTCAGTCTCATTTTGCCCCACTGACATCAAGCATCTTGCAGCCTCACTGTGGCTTTAGCAGATATGAAACTCCCCCACGTAAGAGATCCCAGTGGCAGCCATGTTTCAGAACTGATGACCCACAGTTCAGCTCCACACACTTTTCTGCAATCTGCACCAGCTAGGTTGCTTGTCCACAAGCAGATGCTGATGAAGCAGGAAGAGCCCCAGGTCCTGCATTACTGAGACACTTGGGAGGACAGACCCTCTCACGAGAGCTGGGCCATCTCCTGAGAGTAGAGAGGTGTCCCAAGAGGCTGGCCTGCAGCAATGCCTCACTTATATAGCAGAAATTCAGAGGGCTTAGATCACTGAAACCTGGACGTGTTACCAGGTTGGTTCATTTAATTGCACTCGTGGGGTGTATGATTTAAAATGTGTATGTGTGATGCTGGAGAATGAACCAGGGCCTTTGCCCTGAGCTGCATCCCCATCCCTATTTTAAAACTTTTTAAAAAGGTGGCGGGGGTGCTTTCTGATTAGCTCAGTGGTTTAAGCATCTGTGTGGGGAATCCCAGTCAGGCTCAGGGGACAGTGGTTCAATCCCCAGACCTACCCTTAAGGCAGCCTGAGCCACCCGCCCCCCCCCCCAAAAAAAAAAGAGAAGTCAGGTATGGTGGTGCCATCCCAGCACTTGGGAGGCTGAGGCAAAAGGATGGTGTGAGTTTGAGATCAGCCTAGGCTACAAAACAAAACCCTGTCTCGAAAGAAAGAAAGAAAGAAAGAAAGAAAGAAAGAAAGAAAGAAAGAAAGAAAGAGAGAGAGAGAAAAAGAAAAATGGGGACTGGGTCTTACTAAGTCACTAGTGTGCCCAGGCTGGGCTCCAACTCACAGAGACCCTCTTCTGTCAGTCTCCCAGATTCCTGAGATTGCAGTGTGACACCATTCTTAGGTATTTGACAATTTTTAAATTATCAATTGACAATTTGATGGCTCTATCGAATCTCAGATTGAGAACCCCGGTGGCACGGGGGCTGGTTGTATCTCTAGTTATGTACATAGCTAACGAAGGTGGAGGAGGAAAGGGTGAGATGAAAGCAAGGCTTGGAGGAGTAGGCTTTCTGGAGTGAATATTGAAGCTGAAAGGAGGTCCCTCTATAGAGAACTCACCATAAGGCAACCAGATTTTTTTCAACTCATGTTAAGCCCCTGGTTTGCATATTGTTTGAATATATTTACATGTTGACTATCAAGAGGCCCTACCTCCAAATATGTAAGATTAAAGTAAAATAAGTTTGATATTGCCACCTACTGCAGTCACAGTCATGCACAGTGATGGCATAGACCACAACTCTGGTACAGAACAGATTTCGGAACAGCAGGGCTGGAGGCCAGAGTGGCCTCGCAGCAGGGAGGAGGGCGGGAGGCTGGGAAACCCTCCCTCTCCTTCAGAACCACAGGAGATTCTGCAAGATGAACACTCTGTCCCCTTGTACCTCCTTTTTATTCCAAACAACTCGGTGCCCTTGACTTTTTCTACCCAAGCCTTACTATGCCTTGAGCCTGCTAGTCTTGTTTCCAGGGCTTGCTTTCAATGCTCCCCCAGGCTCTGAGCCCATCCCTCTGTGCTGAGCACCACACAGCTTGGGACTATTGCAGAGGACCCCGCAGGTGCCCTGGACACAGTGACTTGCCTGGGCACCACAGAGGCTGGCCCTCAGCCTCGTCCATGCCCCACGTAATGCTGTGATAAGAGTATGTGCCTAGGGCCCGGCAGGATGGCTCAGTGGTCTAAAGCGCCTGCTTAGGAAAGCTTAGTCGGCTGCAGGGACCGTGGTTCGATCCCTGGCACCACATGCTGTGCCAGCCCTGCCCTGAGGGCAGGCTGAGCTAGCCATAAAAATAAATAAATAAACAAACAAACAGAAGTTCTGAAACACGAAAAAATAAAATAAAAATTCTAAAAAAAAAAAAAAAGAGTACATGCCTACTGATCTCCAGCCACAGACAGGTATAAGGGGTCTACTTTTCTAATCCCTACTTGGGCACTGCCATGTGGCCACTGGAGAGCAAGTGCAGGCCACCCAATGGGTACCTACTAATCCTCCCTGAAGGAAGGAGTGATCGGAGGACAGGGTGGGGTGCACGAGACCATCCTTGTCACTCAGGGAGGGTGGGTGAGGACTGAACTAGGTGTAAATGTGTCATAGGGAAGAAGGTTGTACAGGGGAAGCTCAGCTCATAGGTTGGATGAAAGGTTCCAGGATGGCAGAGAAGCATGAAAGGAAGGTGTCCATCACCACTGGGCTTGGCTCTTCCACAGCAGCAATAGTGACTGAGGAATGACAGCTGCTTCTGGCTGTGTTGGTCAGTGCTACAGTCTGGACGGGACTTGACTTTCTCCAACAAGTCTTGTGTGAGAAGTCACTCCCTGGGGTGCCATGAGATGGTGGTGGCTTTCAGATGTGGGATCTTAGAGGGTGGTGGCACATGCTTCTCATCCCAGAATTCCAGAGGCTGAGGCAAGAAGATCACTGTAAGGACCAGCCTGACCTGGGCTACATATTGGACTCACTGCTAGCCTGAACTGCATAGTGAGACCATGTCTCAAAAAAACAAGAGAAGTGGGGTGGAGTGGGGAATCTGTAGGTCATGAGTCCTGCCCTTTTAGGGACTTTTAGATAGATGGTGGGGGGCGGGGAGAAGGACTTAATTAGTTCCTCAGGAGAGATGGATAAAACAGCAAGCCTCTGCGGCTCTCAGGCTTCTTGTACTTACTTTCCTCATACGCAGCCATCATATGACACAGCCAAAGGGGCCTCCCCAGAGCAAGCACATGCTCTTCAGACTTTCACCACCAAATCTGTGAACCAAAGATTGTATTTTCTCTATAAAGTTACTCAGCCTCAAGCACTTATTATAGAAAGGATAGTCAGACTGGCATAGCCACTACCAACAAAACAGGACAGGCCAAGCTCTCCTGTGGAGGCCAGTCACCTTGGCTGTCTGGCCATACAATTCGAGGTCAGGTCACATCCATGGTGGCACACTGGGTGGTAGGTACTAGGTAACAACAGTAGTGACATCTGTGTGCTGCTGTTTTCTTTTTGTACAGTTTATGTGAGCTTTTGCTAGTGTAGGTGGCTGTCATAAAGTAGAAATTGATGCCAGCTTCTTTCCCCATCTTATGGTTGTCAAAACACTGGGTTGGGCCTTATATAGCTGCTATCTTGTAGTTAAAAATAGGATATTTGACCCAATTTCATATTAGGCTGATTAGTGCCTTCCAATATATCATGCTGCCATTAGAGGCTTTTTATAAATGCTTTTATTAGTTCATTTTCAGCCAAACGTAAAAGACATTAGAGAGGAGTGATGTCATTTCTGATAAATGTACAAAATTGAAAAAAGTGAGCAGAGTCAAAAAAATCTAAATCCCTGACTCTACAGTTTCAAGGTTTCCCGAATCTACTTCCAAGGTGTTTACTTCTGGGAAATTTTCTTTATGATTTGTACAAAGTTGAGCTGCTACTTCATATGTATGATGGATGATCAGAAATATGGTGTATGTTTAAATATTTGTTATAGTAAAAAGCACATTACAATTAATCCTACTCTGACTACTTCCCTTCTGGCATACTTATCCCCTCATTCTCACAATCTTCTGAAGCAGTTTTGAACATTATTTTTTATATCTTTCGGATCTCAAAAAACAACAAATGTTGCTTAGGGGTAAAAGAACACTTTAACATTGTTGCTTCGAATGTAAACTACTGCACCCACTATGGAAATCCTCAACAAATTAAAATGAGAAATTTCATTCTACCTTGCTCTTCCCTTTTTGGTATCTTCCCCAAAAAGTTAGAGATGTATCGCAGTGATCCTTGTGTACCTGTGTTTATACCAGCACAGCCCACAATGGCTAAGTCTTAGAAGCAGCCTAGATGTTCATCAGTAGATGAGTGGCAAGAAATGGAATATTTGTACCTGATAGAGCACTGTGCCATACGGAAAGCTAAACTTGGGTCGTGTGCAGGAAAATGGGTGCACCTGGAGGCCATAATGCCAAGGGAAGCAAATCAGACACAAAAAGTTAAATATTGGAGATTGCTCTTATGTGAGGAATCAAAGTAAATAATCTGAAGAGCAAAATAAAAGATTGACAATAAGAAGCAGGAAGTCTTTGGAGATATGAAGGTGATAAAGGGAGAGACCAGGTGGGAAGCGACAGGCAGGAGAAAGACTATGATAAATACACACATGCTTGTGTCCTATATAGAATGATCAATGCATTCTTTGTCTTGCAAGCATGTCCTAGTGAAAAAAAAAAGCATGTCTTTTTTTTTTTTGCAGGACTGGGGTTTGAACTCATGACCTTGCACTTGCCAGGCAGGCACTTGTGCCACAGAGCTAACTCTGCAGCCCCTGAACATCGTTTTTTTTTTTTTCCAAAGGGACTTTTTTTTGGTCTTTTTACTATTTTGTTTTTTGGTACCGGGAATCGAACTCTGGGCCTTGCGCTTGCTAGGCAGGCGCTGCGCCACTGAGCTACATCCCCGGCCCCCTGAACATCTTTTTAATGTACTGAATGATGCTGGAATCCAACACAAAGTCAGGCTCTTAAAAGCATGATGGTCATTTCTTCATCTACTTTATTCAGTGGATCTGGCACTAGGCAATTTCTGCCCTTGCCCCGAAGTCAAAATGAATATGATGGTGTAGGAGATTGCTAACTGCTGGTTAACTTGTTATACCAAGCTGAATTGAACTATTCAATTCAGGTGTAGGAGGCCCACCTGAGGATTGTTTGTCAGCTGCTTAAGAGGCAGAATAGAAGAAGCTGTTGAGAGGCTTTTAGGGAAGCTGTTTGGAGAAGCTGCTGGTTCTCTTGGGCTAGTTTGCTGGAGGATCTTGTCATGGCAGGTTTCCTGATGAACTTAACTGTTCTTGTCAGAGGAGAAGCTCAGGACCTCTGTTATCACTGAGAATGGCCATAGTTCATTTTTGGGGAGCTCTGGTCCTTATCTTTAGTATTGCTTCCTGACTTTGGAGGGAAAGATGGTCCCCTGCTCAGCCTCATGGAGAAGCTTGTCATGTTGGCTTTCTTGATGGGAACTCAACTTTTCTCATCACTGGAGTAGGTAAGGACCTCATGGTTGCTGAAGATGGCTGTGGTACTTTTGCGGGGAGCTCTGGTTCTTACCTTGAGTGTTGCTCCAGTTCAGATCCCTCAGCCTCCTAGCATGGATCCTTCATCCCATTGGCACAGACTTTCCAGCTTCCACCACTGACCTTTGGGCCTTCCCAACATAGATCTGTGAAATAGGCCTATGTAAGACATTGTTGTGGGCTTTAGGCCTCCAAACGGACTTATGGAAGGCATTGTTATAAGTCTAGGTTTTCAGTTGGTTTCATGAGGACAATTACTATGGGATCCAGGCCCTCAGCTGGATTATTTGTTGTTAAGTGTATGTAAAGATCTCCTATACTCTGTATATGATCCTTTGGGTGATTCATTATAAAATAATCTTATAAAATGTGCCCTGTAGTGTATTGTTCACCTTGCAAAACTCTAAATCACAACAAAATTGGTACCAAGAGGAGGGTTATTGCTGTGATTATACTTTTTTTTTTTTTTTTTTTTTTTTTTTTTTTTTTTTTTTTTTTTTTTTTTTTTTTTTTTTTTTTTTTTTTTTTTTTTTTTTTTTTTTTTTTTTTTTTTTTTGCGGAACCAGGGTTCAAACTCACGACCTTGCACTTGCCAGGCAGGCACTTGTGCCATGGAGTTCTCTCCCCAGCCCCACTGTGACTATACTTGATCGTGGGGTTCAAGTATAGACTGAGACTGAGATTAAGCATAGTGGACTGATTAATCTTCAAAAAGAAATTTCAAGGCATTTGAATGTTGAGACAATGACTTGGCTATTATTGGGGGCTTTTAGTCAGATTTACATTGAAAATCAAGAGCAAAGAGTCCAGGAGGATGACTTAAAATGTTGTGAATTTGTCCAGAAAGGAAGCTCCAATAAAACTGCGGACTACAAAGGTAGAGCTATTAAGATCTCCAAAGCTGAGAAGAAACAGGAGATAGAAAAGATGGCCTGAGGATATCACAAGAAGCATCAAGTCTCCACCCTATTTAGCCTCAAAACTGCAAAAGTGAAAGACTGCTTTGAGGAGAAAGCTGCAGAGTGCCATGTTCCAGAATGGTGGCAGTGGCCACATCAGGTTCCAGAATGATGATGATAAGGAGAATTTGTTCCTTGGAATCAGGTTCAGAGTGCTCAGCAATCCAGGCACTCAACCAAGAGAGAAAACGTGGCTACTGCTCCAGCTGGCGGCAGGCCTTGGCATCATTGGATTTAGGCACATGCAGCAGGCAAGATTTCTGAGACTGAGGAGGCTCCCACCTAGATTTCTTTCTTTCTTTTTTTTTTTTTTTTTTTTTGTGGGACTGAGGTTCAAACTCATGACCTTGCACTTGCCAGGCAGGCACTTGTGCCATGGAGCTATCTCCCCAGCCCCCACCTAGATTTCAGAAGGCCAGGCTCTATGCCTCTGAAAGGACAATATGTGAAGCTGTGAGTGAGAAGCCAAAGGTGCAGTAGAGACCCCTGAACTTTGGAAAATCCAGGAATGTGGATCTTCTAAGGCAGTGGTTCTCAACCTTTCTAATGCCATGAACCTGTAATACAGTTCCTCATGTTGCAGTGACCCCAAACCAAAAAATAATTTTGGTGGCTACTTCAAAACTGTAATTTTGCTACAGTTATGATTTGGAATGTAAATACCTGATATGCATTATGTATTCTCATTGCTACAAATCAAACATAATTTAAGCATAGTGATTAATCAAAAAATATTTAATTATATGTTGAGAAATATTTATTACTAATTTTTTTTTTTTTTTTTTGGTGGGACCAGGGTTCAAACTCACGACCTTGCACTTGCCCAGCAGGCACTTGTGCCTCGGAGCTATCTCCCTAGCACCTTTTATTACTAATTTGAATAAATAATATTTCACGATGGCATAGCATGGGTTTAAATATGTATTTCCGATGGCTTTAGGTGATCCCTGTGTTTTGGTCGTTCCACCCCTGCCGGGGTTGTGACCCACAGGTTGAGAACTTTCTAAGGAAAGTTGCAAGGAGGGAGCAAAGCAGGCCTAAGAAAGAAGCCACAGGAGCTACTACCACTGGAAGTGCCACAGGGGTGGAGTCAAGTAAGGCCTTTGGAGCTCACAGTTTATCACAGATTGCTTCAGATATTGAACAAAGAACTATAAAACTTAATGTTTGCCCTGCTGAGTTTTTTTTTTCCTCTTCAGTCAGTTTTATTGGCACATGTTAGACACAGACAACCACCACCTTCCCCTTAGCATGTTAGTACCTGTGCATGGTACAACTTGATTCTTCTTTGTCGCTCATTTCCCTTCTGTCACTTCAACCCCTCTTCCCCTCCTTATTTATAAAAGCTCAGTTTCCATTTATCTTCCTTTTCTCTTTGTTTTATTTTACCTCCCTTGGGTTTTCTCTCCTGAGTCCCCCATTTCCCTCCTTTCCTTATCATTTCCTTTCGCTTCCCAAGACCTTCTACACATTTTGGTCCTTATTCACACTTTTGATTTCTCACGCCAGGAAACCATGCGACATGTGTACATGTGGGTCCAGTTTATTTCACTTCAAGTATGCTCTCACAGTACAGCAGTTGACCTAGAAATTTTTCAAGCTTACTCTTTATGGCTGAGTAGTACTCTACTGTGTTAAACCTTTATCCACTCACTAGTTGGTAAGAATTTGAGCTGTTCCCAAGATTTAACTATTACAAACTGTGCCTCTATAACCATATACATATCACTGTGTTATGGCAGTTTTCATTCAGTTCTGAGGATCCTGAGAAGGAGAATAATCACATCAAATGGAATCTCTAGTTTTGGTGTGTAACGATGTCCACACTGATTTCCACAGTGACTGCTTGCCCACCCACCAATACTGCAAGAGGTTTCCTTTTTCCCCATAACTCCCCCCAGATTTGCTATTGGTTGATTTCTTTTCTTTTTTTTTTTTTTTTTGGTTTCAATTTTTTTTTATTGTTTAAATTTAACAATGGTTATATTACATATTTTCATCATCAGATCAGTTTAGATTAATACATATAGGTATATAAGATTGATCAAACAATTAAACATTAACCTTTCTAAATCCACATTACTTTTTTTTTTCTTTTCCCCTTTCTTTTCTTTGAAAGTTGATATATTGCGTATTGTCCTCACAATCATTCTACAGAGTACAGTGTGTGGGCATGACCCACCTCCCTATTGATGTTGCTTAGAAAAGAAAAAAAAAAAAATCCTTAATTACAATGCATGGAATGCAGAGCTAGATTGGTGAGAAGAGCTTTAGGAGGCTTAGATTCAATAGCCTCCAACATTACAAGCTTCACTGGTGGCCCACTGCAATTGCAAAACCTTTGACTGTGTATGTATCTGCTTCCTCTTAGTCCAAAGAGAAATATATTCTTTCCTTTTTTTTTTGCCCTGCTGAATTTTGTGCTTGCTTTGGTCCCAGTGTTTTACATCTCCTTGCTTGTGCCTTTTGAAATAGTAATGTTTATCTTATACCATTCAATGTTGGAAGTGTTTAAGTTTTCATTTGTACAGTGGCTCACAGCTAAGAGTTTGTCTTGTATCTCAGCAGAGGCTTAGGACTTGGACCTTTTATCAATGCTCAAACTGTTAGGACTTTGGTAACTCTTTTTTTTTTTTTTTTTTTTTTGGTGGAACCAGGGATCAAACTCAGGATCTTGCACTTGCCAGGCAGGCACTTGTGTGGCAACTCTTAGAGATAGAGTAAAATACCTTTTGTGTAAAAAGATGTGCATGAGTCTTTGGGGGGCCATGGGTGAGATGTTATCATTTGTGTCTAGATGTCCTCCCAAAGCCTCATGTAGTCATGGGGTGAATTCTAGAATTTGTCATTAACTCATGATCCAATGCTGGGATTATAAGTGTGAATGCTACACCCCTCCCAGGGCAGATAGCTTGAATGCAGTATAAGGAGGGCAGAGAGGTTAGCTCTCTGCCCCTGCTTCTTCTTTTTGGATCTTGTTGTTTTCTGCTGCCATGAACTGTTGCCCTCTGCCATGCCACTCTGCCTTGGAGCCAGATGAATATTGACTAAAACTTCCACAGACTGTGAACTAAATAAACTTTTCTATCTTTAATTTTGAGTTTCAGGTATTTTTGTCCCAACAACAAGAGAATAACTGAGACAGATGATAACCACTCAAGTTAACTCAGGACAGTGAGGTGGTCACAATAGTTAAGGATAAGATTCATGTGTTCATACCAAGGGAGAGTATTGTGAAAGGATTAATGGCAGTGTGTCTTTCACTGTAATAAAATTTTAAAATTTAGACATTTAGTGTATTTTTTATCACACCTCATAATGTTATATCCTGTATTTAAAAATAATTAGCTATCTTCATATAAGATTAAATATAATGTGCATGTGTTTTGCTGGGAATTGAACCCAGGTTTTTCTTTTTTTCAATGAGCAGAACATATTTATTATGGGAAAGAAAGCTCCTGTCCTAGAGAGGAATAGGAGGGGGGTCCCGAGTGAGTGTCCCTCCAGAAGCTGTCTCTTCCAGGGACTTTCTTTTTTTTTCCTCCGGGGACTTTTATAGAGAAGACATGGGAACTAGCTTAGGTGGGTATGAAGTAGGACAAAGACTATAGCCAACCAATGAGATTACAAGCACCATTGCTCAGGTAAAATTGATTAACATCAGGATCCAATGCAAAGACAAGTCATGTAGCAACCGGGCAAGAATACCACCTATTGAGCTTGGGCTCGTGATTCTTTCCAGGGTCTTTTAAGGTGATTGATACTTATTTAACATATCAGTCCTTGATGCCCACCCTTGAGGAGTATGTAGTTGCTTTTGTTTACTCTTGTGTTGAGATCTGGCCCATGGCAGAGGAGTGTCTGTCTCTAGTAGCAAGGTCACCTTGCCTTCCATGTTGTCCTTGAGGGCTTGGTCCTGTCTGATTGCCTACAACATTCCCCTCTCTGAAGAAGCAACTGGAACTGCCCTGAGGGAATCATGGGCAATGACCGCTCTGACTTCCCCAGGCTGAAAGAGGTCACAGCTGTGAACTGGCAATCAGAGAAACTCTCCAGAGGTCCCATCCAAAGGCTCTCAATAGACACCAGGCATTTTTATCTCTGGTAGGCATATAGTTTTGAATCTGGAGGAGGCAAATCAAAGAAACTATTAAACATACATGGGCCAAATAACATCAGCAGAATAATTATCCTTTTATGTTTTATTTTTTATTTAATTTTTTTTAAAAGAATTTTTTATTTTATTTTATTTTTTTTTCTTGTTTCAGAACCTTTATTTGTTTATTCACTCATTTTTATGGCCGGCTCAGCCCACCCTGAGAGCAGGACTGGCGCAGCATGTGGTGCCGGGGATCGAACCGTGGTCCCTGAAGCCGCCCAAGCTTTCCTGAGCAAGCACTTTAGACCACTGAGCCATCCCGCTGGGCCCCCATATCCTTTTATGTTTTAACAACTCTAGTATTACTTGGGTCACGTGAACTGCCAGAAATAAGGAAAACACTGAGTACTCTCCAGTTTGTAAGTGGATCCACTAGCTGGGTAACTACTGACATCTGTATGAGCATCTATTACAAGTTTAACAGGATTTCTTTTATGTTGGCAGTTAACATGGGTTCTCTCAGGCTGAGAGGCAAAGACCCATGACCACCTCAATCTGAAACTTCCTCTGACTCAATCATGAACACTTTTTCCCTATCGGCTTTGAACATTTGTTTGAAATGTCCCTTGTCTCTGTCCAGTTCTGACTTGCCTTCGTTTGAGGCTGCTAGTTTCACTGTTTTTATTTTCTATCCATAATTCCATTCTGTATTCTTTCTACTATGAAACACCTCAACTCAAATTCATTCTTGTGAACCCTTCTAACTTTAACAGCTTGTGTCAGATATCTGGGGCTCACTGAACAATGTATATAACTTTTTGGTTTTAAGGCCTCCTATAGGTAGCCCTGTAATGAGGCAGGAAGCCCCGAAAGACTCAGTTTACCGAAACCAGGCTTTTCGTATTGAGCTGCATTAGCCCTGTTTTGTAATTCTGAGATGGGATCTTGCTAAATTGCTGTGCTTGGCTTGAATTTGTGATCCTCCTGCCTCTGCCTTCCAGGATGTCAGAATTACAGGTATGAGTACCCGCACTCAGCTGCATTAAATATCTTTGAAATGTATTTTCAGCTTTGTTTATAATCGACAAAACTTTATACTTGTTTTTTTATTTTTTTTTTTTTATTTTTTTTTTTTTTATCCTTTTAACCATCTGCTGAATTCAGTTTGCTGGTGTTTTTTATTTATTCATTTATTTATTTTTGCCTTTTTGAGGCAGGGTCTTGATATGCAGTTCAGGCTAGCCTTGAGCTCACATTTGTAGCCCAGACTAGTCTCAAACTTGCACTGATCCTCCTGCCTCAGCCTCCCAAGTGCTGGGATTACAGGTATGCAACACCATGCCCAGTTTGCTGGTGTGTTTTTTAAAAATAATTTATTTATTTGTTTTATTTGATACAGGGACTCACTACACAGTTCACACTCTTAGTGATCCTCCTGTCTCATTTTCACCAGCCCTGGGATTATAGCCATGGACCACCTCCAGGGCTAGCATGGCATGCCTGGGGTTCTGGGGCCAGCACTGTATACGGTACCAGGAATCAAACCCTGGTCCTTGTGCTCAGAATGCCAAGCTATCTCCCCAGCCCAGTTTGCTGGTGTTTAGTTGAGGATGTTTGCATCAGTGTATGTAGAGGATAGTGGACTGTAGTTTTCTTGTAGTATCTTTTTCTGGCTTTGGTATCACAGTAATGCTGACTTCATAGAATGAGTTAAGATGAGTTCTCTTTTAACTTTTTAGAAAAACCTGTGAAAGACTGGTATGGGTCTTTAAAAGTATAGCATTTAGCTGCGAAGCATTAGGCTCCTTTTCTCTTTGCAGTAGTGGGATTTGAATCAGGGCTTCAGGATGCCAGGCCAATGCTTGACTTCTGAGTTTCCTCCTTTCAAATTTTATTTTGAGAGGGCCTAGCTAAATGGCCCAGTTTGGCCTTGAACTTGCAATCGTACCTCAGCCTCCCAAGCAGCTAGAAATGATTAAAGCATGCATGATTTTGTCAGGAGATTTTGATTACTGTTCAGCCTTCTCATTAGTAATAGATGTATTCAGTTTTTCGGTTTGGGGTCTTTTTTTTTTTTTTTTTTTTTTTG